>JAIPRL010003260.1:0-43097 GCA_025469235.1 Pemphigus obesinymphae | reverse complement strand
GTATAAAAATACTTACTTTAAATTTGAATTTATGAACCTATATTTATATTATTTAGAATTAAAAAGTGAAGGGGGCCCTTTTTTACTTTTGCACAAGGGCCCATCTTGGGGATGAACCGCCACTGTATCGATCATTATTCAAATTAATTTTATAATAATTTAATTAATTGTACATATTATTATCTGTTAGATATCATAAAATTATGATTTTCATTATTTATTTATTTGCTGTTTATCCTTGACTTTGAAATTTGACTACATTTTTTACTCTAATAAAAATAATTTGTTATTTCAAACTATTTTCTTTTTACAATAAATGACGGGAGAGTATATATTATAGTAGTCTATTAAAATATATTTAAATGTACCTATTTATTCTGAAATTATATTTTTAGTTTTACCATGTAAAATGATTTTTTCATTTAATAATTTTATAGAACCAATGTAGTTTTAATCGTGAATACCTATATTAAACGTTTTACTCAAATGTGCTCGACTAAAATTGAATAAACGTATTGTTTCTGTGTTAAAAATACATTGTGTATTATAAACAATTAAATTATTTGAAGGTAAAATTTTGTATTCTTGTCTGTACCATCTTATTGTGTAGTCAATAAACTATTAATCATATGGAATTATATAAATCATATTTTTAATGATAAAAATATTTAAATAGGTATATTATTATAATTTATAAATAAGCAAATTATTGGAAAAGTTTTTAGAATATTTGCGATACAGTAGAGACGTTTCGTTTGGTCAAATTTTAGGATAACATTTTGGCCAATTAAAAAATGTCACTTTGGCATATAATCTTATTTTTGCTGCTATTAAAAAATAAACGTGTGGGTGAGTCAAATACTATTCAACAAATATTTATGCATATGCTCTCGTTTCTTAAAATCTATTATAGTTCCATTTAATTTTACAAATACTTTTTATTTGTATAACGGTAACTTAAAAAATCTATCTTATAATTTATTAGATTCAGTATTCACTAAACTTAAATCAAACATAATAATTAATATTTTTATTTCTTATTGTTAATAGCATGTAGGTATTCAATTTCAACTTTCGTGTCCATACTGTCCATAATATAAGTTATAATGTATAAATACGCACGTGTGTAGTGTGTATGAACTACATTGTATAATACTTGTGTGTGCGTATACACATACTAATATTAATACACATTACACGTAATATTATGTAGACATATACCTAACTATCGGAAAATGAATTATTAATAATAATAATAATAATAATAATACTCATTGTTTTGCTTTTAAACAATAATATGTTTATATTTATATAAGTTCCATCTTCTGCCAATAATTTTAACTCGCCCATACAATAAATTTGATTAAAAAAGGCCATTCATTCAAATGAATTGTCCCCAATGTGCCTATAGTTTAGAGTTGCATTATATATATATATTTTGTTAATCTATATATGATGTACATGTATATCATCATACGTTTATTCTGTTTAATCTCGGAATCCTACCAAAATTAATTATATAAACCCCAAATTTTACTCTTTTATGGTCTATAGTTTGATGATGCATTTGCCCTAGATCGTTTTTATCGCATAATAATTAGTAATATGCCAAGATTGAAATCAGTATAATCGGTGCAGTACTGGTTCATCGGTAGAGTAGATTATCCTTTTGTACTAAACGTAACATATTGTATTGTACTCTGAATGGTCGATAGAATTTATAGTTACGACTGCATGACACTACTATAGTGTAATGTAAAATTAGTTAATTATTATAAAGAACAAAATTTTTACATGCTTTGTTTGTACAATACCTAGTTAAAAATATTATTATCTTTAGATATAAATAATTATAATTATTATTTTTCTGTTAACATTTTTAATAAACAAATCTAGGTTTCTAAGAAGTGAATTCATTGATCTGATTCATTTTTTTTTTTTTTTTTTTTAATATCATAATTCAAAATCACAAGATTACAGATATATACACATACATACTTATATTTATAATAAAGTTAGGTATAGGTACCAAAAAACGCAAAATATTAAAACAGAGTAGGTAACTTGCTAATTAAAATTATGTAGCACAACGGGCGTATATTTAATTAACTAACATAAAAGATAACACAAAAAAGAGATCTTATTAAAATTATTACGAACATTTTTTGGTTAAAACGGTACCTATCACAGAATTAGGAACGTAAAAAGCTAATAACCTAATAGTGATAATGTGTCACTCCTTACCACCTTGATATTTAGGTCAATTATTATCATATATATAATTGAGTATTATTTATTATTATTGTTTTATGTTATTGTTCATGAAGACTAGAGATTACGAATTATTTTAATTTTAATTACGTAGAACTTCCGATAAAGAAATTTTTACTCGATTTTTCCTCGAGATGATCAAAAATTTTAAAATATTAATCGATTTTGTGTAAAAAAAAAATAATTATTATATAAGTCTGTAAATACTTACTGGACACTAAAATCAACACGTAAACAATAACGGTAGCTAAAATCGAACTAGTCCGAAACGATGGGGTCATCATTTGTCGGATGAAATCGAATTTATTTCCGTTTAACAACTATATATCTAAAAATAATCTACCCTTAAGAGTCGGGAGAAAAAATTGGCTACGAAAAATTTAGGTACATTATTCGATTCCACTATGTATAGCACTTCACAAATACAAGACTCGCGGGTCTAGTACGACATTCGGACAAGTTATTTTGTATATTATACAATATCTATTATCCCGCGCCGCTAGATAAGTTTAATGAACCAGCTGAACCGTCGGCCACCAACTGGCTATGATACATTTCGTTCTAACGTGGTATGGTTCTCGCCGTTACCGCTGCACAAAACCGTTGGATTGTTATTCTGCGGTTGGTGGGAGTGTTCAACCACGCGACGTGGTCTATAATCATATCGTCGATTTTTTTTTTTTTTTTCCCCCGTAACATTTTTAAATGTAAAGGTATCTAGGTCTTCCGGTTTTTAATACATTTCGATTTTTATATCAGAACGGTAAAAGCCAAATGTCTATATTCGATTCTGAGAGTAGGGAGAAATTTTTCGTTTTTATAATGTTAAAAAGAAAAAAAAAACATTTTGTATGTATACACACTTTTGTGTAGAACGAGTCAAGTAGGAGTTCTCGGGTAAAGAGCTTTCCATAAATGTATTCTAGGGGTCAGTTTTCGACATTAAAAAACAAAAAGATCAAAGACTATATAGGTAATAAATGTATAGACTTGGTTTTATCATTTATACATTACGATAGTCTCAAATTTTGACATTTATAGATACTATATTATGTTATTATAATAATAGTCATCATCAGAGAGCTAGAGAGTGGATTTTTAGGTATTTGAAAGTTTTAAATATGATGCGAATATGCACTAATAAAACCTTAAAATATTCTCTAAATATTCTAGTGTAAATATATAGGTACATACGTTGTATATAGAATCATCGTAATAATCGATTTTCCCTAAAAATGTATAAAATCGCGTTGAAAATGCGTAATTTTCTCCAAAAATTGAGAAATATGCACAAAATATGCTATAATTTTTAAAATATGCTCTAATTTCAAAAAATCTCAAAAATATACTCTAATATGCAAAATAAATATTTTCTATGAATTCTGTGATTGATAAATCGCCCACATTATTATCCTTGTCGAATAGTCAGTAAAAACCTAAAAATCCCAGTCATCATTTAAATAAATTAACCAGTAATCTATAGGAATCCAATCATCTTATGACTCATTAATCTATGTACCTATATTATACATAACACATATACCTATTTGTATTTTTATATAGTTCCTCCTATATAATTTTATACCTATAATAACTATACAATCATATCATAAAGAAAAAATAAAAATAAAACCTACATGCACCAATATACCTATACAAATCATTTATATATGATGAAATAAATTTAATCTGATTACTTTTAATATTGATTACTTTTACAATTTGATTTATTATGATTTATTATATACCAATTGTTGGCGATATCTTTCAATATTGTATTGACTATACAATAATTAAAATTTAAAAAAATGGTTTTTAACTTTTTTTGTGTATTAATTAAAAATGACTTTTAAGTTTTCGATGTAATATTATATATACCTATTATGGTAGCTAGTTAATTTAATTTAATTTATAATATTTAGGTACCTATGTATAATATAATGATATATACCAACTATTGGATTAAATTTATTTTTATTTATTAAAATAGGACGGCAAAATTTCTTTCTCTTTTATAAATCATAATATAGGAAAATGTTCTTAAATTTTTTTGTAAGAATAAAATCAACTATTTATTATACTTTGTCCATTTCACTAATATATGCATTACAGATTGATGTCATAGGTATTAAAAGTTTATGCGCGTTTACAATAATTGTGTATGACAATACAAATGCGTAAAAGAAGAAAATTTCAAAGAAATATTCAGGTTTTTATTCACGGAAGTCTTTGAATCATTGCTTTTATTTACATCTATATAGGTACTTCCCAATTGTTATAATTTTATTTGTATTTACATTTACGCACAGAAGAGATAAAACGCAGGACTAAATTATGACGTCATTGCGTATGCGTCGGTTAAAAAATTTTTTTTTGAAAATTAGAAAACTTAAAAATAAATGCACCGCTATTCGAACCGGATTGGTATTCTAGCCATGTCTACTTTCTCCCAAGGAAATGAAAGAACTCTCTGTAGTTTAATGATCTCGAAGTACCAAAACGAGGTCAAGATTATTCACAAAGATTATGTCCTTGCAGCACACAAGTCGTTCGATGATATTAAATAGAAAAAATATTATTTATATAATATGTAAATATTAAAAAATGATTACAGCCAAAAACGGCATTTCAGCTAAGGAATGAAAAGAATTCCTTCAGTATTATTTCCGTTAAACTAGTCTCATATTATTTACATAATACGCATATATATATATATATAAATGTATGTATAATTCTGACCATTTATACCGGGTCAGATACCTATTTTAGGATTGTATCTATAATATATTATGAGTCCAGAATATATAGGTATTCAATTATACATTTGTATAGTTTTTTTAATTTATATATGATTGATATTTACAAATCTAGTTTATACGATTACACAAGTAATATTTCGTTTAAAAATATGATATGCAGTCATCATTAACGTTATTTATTTCGTAAATTACGAAAATTAAAAATATATTAAAATTATCAGTTTATAAAAGTATACCAAATTAATAAAACATTGTATATTAAATATAAAACAATATAACTGTAATTATAACTCATAAAGTCATAATTATAATAATATGTTTCCGTTCTTCAATTTCATTACTTATTCAATAGGCAGGGATTTTGGATTTAGGCCTTGTTCGCCAAAAAACTTAATGTATTCATTTCATCTAATAATTAGGTATTATTTATATAGGTTATACAGGTTTTACATTTATTTAAATTGTTTTAAAATTTGAAAAATCGATTTTATTTTAAATTTGAAACATCTGGTCAATTTTGGTTTTATGACCATTGTTAAAAATACAAAAGTACTTTGAAAATAATTATATCCAGTGGTCAACTAGTATCTTATATGACCTACAAAAAAATTGATTTTGGTCATTTTTTGACGTCAGACTTCGATTAGCTGATTTTTTTTGACGCACGCCTTCATCGAAAGTGTTAATAATTTGAAAAACTCCTAAATTTTTTTTATTTTTTTTTGGTACTTGGCTATTAGGTATTAGTATTCTCTCTGATAGATATAATCCTGGATATAACGGAAAAACGAAACTCAGCGAAACGGAATTTAGTAAATCGGAATTTTTTCAGTAGGTATGCATAAAACCATTTTATTTGGCGAACCCAGACCACTCGGGGATTTTGTGATATAGTGTTTTGCTTTTAATAATATTGAGTCGGTACCTATTTATGGAAACTTCAGGGTATTGTAGAACCCTATAAGCCCCAAGGAAAACAATAGTTTAATATTTTCTTTTATTTATACTTGTACAGTATTTTAAATAGTTAACTTGGACATACATTATTTTTACTAATACTATATTATTATACAGACGTACTATATACTACATACTTACTATATATTATAATATAATATCATTGATTATATATAGTATAATCAATGATAATATATAGGTATAATTATATTTATATATTACTATATTAATTATACATCAATACCTACTTCCATATTATTTTAAATCAAGAATTATTATAATCGCATAGTTTTCCAAATGTTTATAAATTATAATAAATGTATTATATAAATTCAATTTTTAAATATTTTACATTATTTTATCTTTTTTTTTTTATGATATATTTATTACCTTTCTATACCTAAAATATTTATATCCATTATAATTTTAAAAACTGGAAAAATCGTTAAATGTTCATTTTCAACACTTAACAGTGTACACTCGCAGACACGCGGCACCCGGCTATTTTTTTTTTTTTTCGACCTTCGGCCACCAGAATTATTAGAAAATTAAGTGAAAATAAACAAGAGCGAAAATAATATATATATATATAATTCTCATTTCGTGCTTAAAAATATAAATTGAAAAAATTAATATAATAAATAATAATTTATTAAATATATTTTTTCTTATATTTTTACTGTTTGAAGGAAGTATTCTGAATTTTTAGTCGGTTAAATATTAGAAATTATTTACATTTGGTCGGAAAAATCCGAAAAAAGTCGATGACTTTTAGTTTTTTATGCTTATTTATGTTTCAAAGATGTATTTTCAAAATACACACGCCCCCCCCCCACCCCACCCGCATACTATTCATTATATTTGGCCCAGTTGATACTTTACGTTTGATATGTCTATATGTCTGTTGTACACAATAATAAATTTAATTTTTTTTTAGTAGACTCGTAATTGCATACTATGTTATATGGTAAGATAACTGTTATAATTTGTAATAAATATTTAAGTAGGTGCTATCCCTTTATGTGGATATATTTTCGAGTCGTTTATTATATAGTTTTATTACTTTAAAAATTAATAGTAGCGCCAGTAGCGGTATCTATAAAATAAGAATATATCTAGTACCTACTTGACTTTTTTCATATTTATGATACCTAGGTATATACTATATTAATATAATTACTTATATAATAATTCAAATTTATCTATTATTTTATGTATATACTCTGATAAGCATAAGTGATAATGGCACGTAATTTGCGGGATGTATTCTATATATATATATATAGGTATGTATATAGTTTGTATTTTTATTTTATTGTCTCGTAAAATTCCATAATAATATCTATTTGGATTTTGAAGTATCATAACAATATATATTATGTGGTATTGGTTGTCTGTACATAGCAAAGTGCGTAGAATATTTAATACACTGGCCACTAGTAGAACTGGATGGATGAGTTGAAATTTTAAAAGAGAAATTTTTGTAAGATAAAAAAAAAGTGAAATTTTTATAATTTATTAAACCTGTAGATGTTGTATTATTAAAATATCTGTATAGTATATATAGGTATATTACGTGGTTTACTAGCGTTCATTTATATTTTCAAACAAGTTATGGTAAAAAAAATTGTAGGTAATTTACTATATACCTACCTAATAATATAGATAGGTACCCACAATAGCAAATATTTTATATACGTATTACCATTGACTATATATAATCAATGGTATTACTTATTATCATATTAACATTTGAAAAATTATTGATTAAATTATCATTTTTTTTTACAGTCGAATATAGTAAGGTTAGTTCAAAATTAATTTGATGGTCATAAATTATTTCGTAGACAATATTTTTTAATAGGCTCTTGAGTCCTAAAATGAACTTTATTTTTAAAATATACATATTATAATAGTGATATGGAAAGTTGGTTTCTTATACCTAATATCAGTTTACTATAGCAAAATATATTATTTTTCATCGTCCAAAATGGAAATTATTACAGTGATCCAATTTTTATGGATAAAAACGTTCAACCCAACAGAAATTTCTAAATAAAAGTATATTCAAGTAATATCCAATGAATCAAATAATTAATCAATTTATATTAATTTTATATTAATTTATATTAGTTGGTTTGATCGAATCATTTCATTTAAGTGCTGAACTGCGGCCAATTTTCAGATATTGTTAATAGTTTGGTCTCTCAGTGCACTAATGCCATTTGCGAAATATTCGTATAATTTCCCATATCATTTTTCTTCTATAAATTATATATTTTCTTATACATTTAAATGGAATTTTACATTTTTAGTCATAATAGTCATATAAATTTAATTTTGAAAATAATTACAAAGAACTAATTTAGGCCGTAACAAAATTTCTGCAAAGCATAATTTATTGATACATTTTTTATTATTTAAATTATTAAAACAAAATTTGATGATATAGTAGATAATGACCATAATTATGCACAATTAGCGTATACGAGTATATATAGATTATTTTAATTACAGAACATTTTTAGACGGGTATAGGTATGTCATTTCGGAAAATTAATTTTCAAAAACACAAATGTGGCCTTTTAAAAATAAAATTTAAGTACAGATCTTTCACCGTTCTTATCACCATTACTTTTACAATTGAAATATTTTAAGTGCTGATAAATGTTTTATTTATTTTTTTAAATAAGTATACCTATAAGTATAGCCTATAATAGGGTACACAGTGTAGGCTATAATATTTGTACATGCAATTTTAAATTATAAAACATTCTAAATTAATTTTACAATACTTCCTAATTTCTTATTAGTTATTACAGGAAAATAGTAGGTTAATATAATTTTAATAATTATAACCTATAGTACTTATATAATACTTTATCTAAAAAAAATTCACAAAAAATTAGACAAATACCATTAAAAAGTTATTATGTTTAAATTAAAACACCAGATTTAAACTTTTTATAAAACAACATTTAAAGCAAGGTCTCATTGACGTTTTTTGAAACATGAATTATCAAAAATAAACAGTAATTTTAAATAAGTGTCAAGTAGGGGGTTATATATAATAAGTTAGGATTATGATGGTGGATTTATAAAAATATTTTTTTTTAATTTTATGAAGTCACCATTTATATTATTTCAGTAATATATAGTAATGATGTAAATTATTTATTTGGTTTTTTAATGTATTAAATTTTATAATAGGTGTAATAAGTCTTAAATCATTTGAAAATGCCATTTTGTATATTTTGAGTAAATATGTTTTTTTGAATTAAATATTGTAATTATATTAATATAAGAATAAAAATTTGTATCTACTGATACAGTATCACTTATAAATTACCTTTGAAATATATTAATATACTTTTTAATTGTCAGGTTTATATTTTTCTTAAAATGTCCTTAAAATTACAAAAGGGGTATATAAGAGTATAACTACCTTGACTTTTGTATATTAAGATACACATTTACTAAAAATCATAAACAAAATGTATATAATTTATATTATTCTCCTCACAGAAATTTTATTTTTGTGTACACAATAACATAATATGCCCTCACCAAATTTTAGTCCTAAAACCGCCACGCCGGCCAGTACTTATAAATATTAGTGTATTATTTTTTGTTACTTCATGTAATTAGGCGTAAACTATAATACTAATAGGTACAAAGTTCTCATAATAAAGCTTGTTTGTAAATTCTATATCTATAACTATTTAATATTCGCCAAAATAGACATGGAATACTAAATAATTGATTTTATAGTTTGAATCATTATTTAATCACAAACTCCTTTAATCCATTAACTTCACTGCCAGCCATTGTTCACTCTGCAACCTGTACAGGCCAAACAAATTTGACATTTTTATTTTATACATAGCATATAAATATACCTAACCCCAAAGTTTTTAATTTTTTTAAAATTATTTTTGACCTACTAACTTGTTCAAGTTTGAATTATCGTATAGGTACGCCAAAGGTTCTCAAAATATTTTCGAGCAAAAAATTATTATAATTACACTTGTTTATAAACTTTTTGGGAAAATTACTCATTACAATACAATAACTATTACAAATATTACAAAAAAACTAAATAATAATAACTGAAATCCAAATAATATTTTATTATTGATAACACGCAGCGCGTTTCAATATCAGTTTTCACATTTTGGGAAGCAATTCATTGAGTAAAACTTTGAATAATTTTCATAATTTGTCAAATGAATGTAGAAATTATATTTAATGTGTCCATATTTTTGTTAATTTTTTTGTTATAATGAAACCATCGACAAGTTCGTATCAGGCTTGATAACGATTCTATAGGTTTGGACGTACAGGTATGTCCATAGCAGTGAAAAGGTTAAATGCGAAATCTTTTGACGGCCTTTCGAAATTATCTGCTACATTCTCGGCATTAGTGTATGTCGATAGTAATAATAATAATTATGAATTATAAAATATATGCTATTCAGTATTTACCTACATCCTATATCGGAAAAAATGGTAACCGCCCTTTAACAAATGTAAACTTCCAAGTATTTTATATATATATTATAGTTTATTATAGTTTATTATACTTTTAGGGGCGTTGTTTTTATTATTATTATTTTTTAATTTAATAAATGGAGATTATAAACCATATTATTTATTAGCCATTAGGTACTATCATTAGGCAGAATGTATAGATCTAATATAAAACTAAAACAAACCTAAAAGTATCAATATATATATGTCATATATAGCGAGAAACAAATGTTCTCTCTGTCAATTTCATTGTTGGGTTTTAAAATGTTTTATTATAAACTCCAACACAATTCGCGGCTATGTTTTCTAAAAATAAAAATGTATTAAACATGTACTAACATCATACTATATGATTAACGTATAACTATACTAATTGAATCGTGTTGGTATAGATATTTATTTAAAAAAAAAAAAAAAAACACATTTTTGCGCAGTGCTGACCTAGAAAATAGATGAACTATAAGTACTAAAATAGGTGGCTCTGGTAAATTGACTATAACGCGATGTTAAGTCAAATTTTAATGACCTAGTCTTCTTGGGAAATTACACTAATAACGAGTTACAATAATATCGAACCGATAAATATATTATTAAGCTGTGCGTATATTATACTAAGCACGGTAATCTAATGAAAAAAAATAGTTATTAATGTACCTAATTATACCTTTATGCTCGAATACCTATATGTATGGTATCTTATTCGAATAATTTGTGATTCCATGATCGAAAATCTTGGTACATTTCGACCGTACAGCGGATATCACGTTTATAATTTATAATCCAAATTTGATTATACACATCGATCGGATAACTGTTGAAAGACTTGAAACTAAAATGGCTTAGGATATATTGTCGGCCATGATTTTATAATATTGATAAAGTTATTAGGTACATTTGTTGGTTTAACTGTATATGATGCACTATAATAATAATATACGGATATTATTATGTTCATCGTTTTGGATCCTGCACATGAGTATACATGACACATTTCTATGTTTTGTTTTTGCTTACAAAAAAAAAATAATAATAATAATAATAAATTCAGCTCGTATCAGGAGAAAAACCTTGAGATGTATATACCTATAGCTATAACTGACTTATAAGGAAGTATACTATATAATTATGATATACGTGTGTATATTATACGTATATATTATGTGCCTTGTGAGTTATAGTGATAATATTATTAATTATTTTTATTGATTTATCTATTAACTCAAGTAAATCTATATTTAACACAAAGGAACAATGTGTTGGAACAATTTCAAAAAATTATATTAAGTGGGTGCAGGTAGAAGCACAAAGTTAATTAATAGTTTTTATCTATGTACTTTTTAAATACGTACTGAACTTAGTAGTTATAATGATGTAATTATTAAATATTTGTATTTTACACAATATACTCAAATCAAAAATGATATACTCGTATGAATAATTGAATAATTACAATCAGTGCTCGAATTGAGGAAGGGGTACACAGGACGACGGAACTCCTCTATTATTTTGAAATATTTTGACAGTTAATACTTATTTAATTTTATATAGTATACGAATTATAATTTAGTTTGAGGGGACGCTTATTTTTTAAAAGCCTTTCTTCTATTTTTCCAATTCGACCACTGATTACAATATACGATTTAAAATCTAATATTTTATACACTAAAGTACTAAACAGTAAACACACATTCAGATTATTATCGACGTCATACACCCAATTTTATGGGGTTTTGTGTAGGTCATTTTTATGAATTTTTAAGAAAAATAAAAATCCAACGATTTGAATATATTTAAATATATTTTAAAATTAATTTAAAAATAATCTTGTGTCAAAACCATTTTTCTTTTGTTGTGGAATTGCGATACTTGTTAAAAAAAAAAACATGCCTACGCGAAATAACGATTACTCGTTTTCTAGTGGTTTAAGAGCATAAATACCTATATAATAAAATCAAAAGTGCACAACATTTTGGAGGGAATGCCATATCGTTTTTCCAATATACTGAATATTTAGCATACAATCTAATATTCAAAAATATATTTTTTTTTTTTTAGTTTTTTTATAGGCATTATTTTATAAAAAGGATATAAAATTCCTTCCAAAATGTTGTTAACTTTCGATTATATAATAGGTTTTTAAGCCACTGTGAAACGAGTTATCGTCATTCTGCATAGACATGTTTTTGCACTAGAAGTCGGGGGGGGGGGGTATCACGTCATCTTAAGGGATTTTGGAATTTTGCAATGTAACTTTTAAATGCAGTTCATGAACATTATACGTATACCACATTTACTATAGTTTATAGAACTTTAAACTTATAACTTACAATAGTCTATATTATCATAAATCTCGTTTATATGCAATTTGTAATGCGTGTCTATTTCATTCGAAATGGAATTTTGGTTTGTATATCCTATATTACGTATAGAGTAACTGTAAAGAATTGTTTAGTTTTGTACATTAGAGTTAATGCGAATAATTTTTGTTCCGTACTGATTATAATATTATATTGCATGATGGATACAATTCAGAGATAATGTTTATCGTAAATTGTTGATATATTATGAGTCTATTACAATATACTACGTTTATATGATGTTGTTAACACGATTTAAAATTAAAATAAACGTGAAATAAAAAAATTAATGTACTAAATGTGTTCACATGTAAATAAATACAATCGATTTATTTCAAAACTTTTCAAGAATTGTACAATTTTATCTTTCTTTATGTGGGTAATAGGTATACAATTAAATTAGCTATTACTTACATTTATTTTTTCTTATATTGATATCCAATATATATATTTTCCAACTAGTTTTAAAAAACTACGCTTAGAAATCTTTAACCACACTTACTGCAAAGGTTTTTTTTTTTTCAAAAAAGTTTGGAACTTTTTACATAATATTCAATTCAAAATGATTCAGTTTTAAAACGTTTTAATGGTATCATATAAATGTATTAGTACACGTAGCCACATTATTCACGAATTGTAACGAATTGTGTGTATATATACTTTTAGGTATTTAATTTCTGTATATAAGTATATCTTAGTTGAGTCCATCCGTCCAATCGATTAATTGTTATCATAGTTACTAAAATTGAAAACGTAGAAATTATTGTATTGAATTGTAGAACTCGAAGAGTGTTTTTCTAACTCCGTACGTTTACCTGCGTCCTTACAATTTGTATTCGTTTTTTTGGTTTTAGGTTTCTATACATAAGTATAAAACAAATTTTTTTTTTTTAATTTTATGGAATTAAAGTTATTTATTCTTTTATAAATTAACTAAAAAATACGTATGGAAACCGGGTATTTAGTACCTACGCTTAAAGAGTGGACTTTCCCAATTTGTTTATTTCACTTTATTGATTTGCCGCTCAAAATAATTAGCATCGATATTAAGTTGGACGTATATATCTATAGTAGCACTCTTCCAATTTTACAATTTAGTAAACTTATTATTACGTTCATATTTACGCAATAATTAATAATTATAATATGAACAGTGAGCACATACCTATTTAAAATTCTTTTACTCCCATACATCATACCTATTTCGAATAGTATATATATATTATATATATATGAACTAACGCAGATATATCCATATTTAATTGCAATATATTGCTGTCAATCAAAATGTTTAACTTACATAATATATACCTACACGAATAGTAATATATACTATATGGTTAATTAAGGCATTTGCTACACCCAATTAACTGGCGTTTCGGTTGACCAAGTATTTGAAAATGACACTTATCACGCACGTATGCACTTGTCAATTATATAAAGACTATATATTATTATTATTATTTATACCGTATAATGTTATACGAAATAAGATTTCATTATAATAAGTACATCTATATATACTTGTCTATGACATACCTATTCAATAGGTTTGGTTATTAATAAGTATCGAACTAAACATACCAGTATGTAGTATGGTCAGTGGCGTCTTTACGTGGGGAGAGTCCAGAGGATACTGGACCCCCCCCCAGAACCAAAAACATTGATTTGAAATCTTAACTATATAGGTTAACTTTATAACTAATTTTTGTAGATAGAATTTTTCTTAAACGATATAATAACTGGAAATAGAATTTGGTGACTCGAAAAATTAATAATAATGCCCTAAAAATGAATATAATATATTATCGTCTTTATAAGTATACATTTGGTGGGTATAAATTTCCCGCGACACCGGTCTGCAAGGTTATAAAATATAATGATTGCCGCATAAATCCGAATTAAATTTTTTAGAAAACATTTTTCTTATTAATTATATATATAATTTGTCATCCCGCACACGGAGGAACCGCAAGAAGTATATACGTACTATTTAAAAGTAATTTATTATTAATATTATTTCCAGAACTCGCATATTTATTAAATATTTGTATAAATAGTATAATCTATATTCTATATTACATTATTTTAATATATTTAATTATACATTAATACAATTTGTTAATAACATATATTTCACGACATAATGTTTGTTCTCTGATAATAACAATAATTTTTTCAAGAACAAATGATTATGAAATGGAAATAGTTTTTAAACGTACGTTTTGGAAAACATTGTGTGTTGTACCATATGAATATACTATATATTACTATAGTATATAGTAATATAAACTATAATATAATACTATATTACTATATTATTATATTACAATAATATACGATACTATATAGAATTAGTACGTTTTGACGCAATTGGGGAATAGTACGTTTTGCGAAAAATTATAATGGAAATAAAATGTTATGGAATAATATTAGTTTACCTATAATACTAATAACATAAAAAAATTATACGTTTTGGAAACTTTGAAGAAGTGAAAATAATACGTAATAATGACTATTAAATCATAGTTTATAGTCCAAAAAAATGTTTTGATAAATAAATTATTGAGTAATATCATGTAAAATTGGTTAAATACGTGTTGTCGCACATGCATTTTTAATATGTGGTATCATTAAAATTACTTTTAGCTGGAAAATAATGAATATTTCCCTATCATAATAATAAATAGTTTTGTGCTAAAAAGATAATACAGTATACTATGTAATAAAACGTACACTACACATTTTATTAACTATTTATCTTATTTGCCTGTTGATATACCTACCACTAGGTACATTTTAATCCGGTCTGGATATTTTATAAATATAGCATTTCAGTCGGTTTATGGTCCTGATCAGATTTTTATTTACTGTACTTATTGTATTGTTTTGAAATTTTTTACCATTCCAGTCTCATTTTTTTAGAACCTAGTATATTTTCTAGTAGTCTATATTTCAGAATAAAGTAGATATACTTTGGCGTTATCACTATATATTTTAATATTTTCAGATGGTTTAACAAAATCAAAACGTATTTTTTTGTGACATTGTTATAAAATAATCCGATCAAGTATTTATTTTCTGTAATAATATACATATTAATTATATACCTATACTTATTTAAAAATTTAGATTGTACATGGTTTTATAATTTAAAATTTAAATTAACCACGCAGAAATGGCCACGTAAAACGTCTGGTTCCGTCTAGACAAGTCTACTAATTGAATATCTTTATAAAATTAACTTTTAAGTTGCAATTAAAATGATTACATTTAATATTTAATTAATAAAATTAATAATTTACACAGTACCGTTAATTTACGTACCGCATTTATTAATGTAGGTAGGTACCTACGTATATTTATTACATTTTAGGTTTTTTTTTTTCGAACACTAATTTAACGACCGGTAATATTTGAATTTATAATATTCGAATGTAAGTCAGGTTTTTAGGAATCTCCCGATATATTGTCATAGGATTATCTATATAATATTTTCATATTTATGAATTCCCGCGCTATCCATAATTCGTAATATAAATGCATTTGTTGTTAATAATAATAATAATAATAATAATATGTTATTACGCAAAATGATTTATGCATTTTTTTAAACCAATGCACCAGACTATTGAAGCTTTGCTAAACCCTCGTTTTCTCGGTCATCCTTCGGTAGTCATTCAATCATATGTATAAAATTCATATTATATTATTGATATTTTTCAACTGTTTTATTTCACTTCCTTCGAACTAAACGTTTATATAGTACTATTGCATTTTCATCTAGTTTCTAAGTAAATAACAATTATATATTTTTACAAGACAAAATGACTAGGTACACTATATGTACGCAGGTAGGTACGCTATAATATGTTGTGACGATTTTTTAAATATATATTATTATGTATAGGTAATGTAGTAATAAGTATGTAATAAATACAAATATAAAATAGGTAAAAAGTAAAAGAATAAAAGCTTAAAAAACTAGTGTTATTTGGTATTTAATTGTATATACATTATACGTGTTCATTAAATTAATGTAGTTGTATTCAGTGAGGTAATGAAGCATATACGTGGGTATACCCATAATGCTGAAATTCTAAAATGTGTATAGAAGAGAAAATAAAACGAATACGCAGGTATACAATCGTATTCCCCTTGAAAATAATAATATTACATTACATAGGTAATAATTTTAATGTAGTTTTTTTTTTTAATACATTTGCTTGTGATTAAAATTTATAAATTCCAAATTTATTCTAATTACAAAACAGATAGGTAATTATCGTAATAAGTAAAAAGAAAAAAAGTATTAGAAAGTATCCAGCTGCAGTATCTATATTTTCACGGTTTAACGAAATGATAACGATCCTTACGTTATTTTTTTTTCTTACACGTTTTGATATCTCTAACTCTATGAACCGTTGAATGATAAGAGGATGCCACATACCCAACTTTTAAACGGCTATGTACAGACAAATCTTATCGAGATTTTATGCAAAACGCCGATGAGATGAATTTCACCCCAGGCGGTTTTTTACTTATTACGGGGTAACCGATAAATTGCAAAGAAAAATAAAAAATGGTAATTAGTTTAAAGTCGTTACGATAATGTGGGGAACTGGGGAAGATTCAACTTCACGATCGTCTCCGAAATGTCCATAATCTTTTTTTATATATTGGATATTGTAAACTCTAAAACTACTTTAAGAGGTAATACTACCTTGTAATTATTTTTTTAATACTATATTATGTACAGTGTACATTGTACATGATATCAAGGGTCATTTTTCCAATGTATTTAAGAAAAATAAGTTAATATTTTTAAGTTGTGTTTTTCATACATGTTAACATAAGTCTTGAAGTACATGAAACAAATTTTTAAATTATTTTAAAACAAAACGGTACCCGGTGGAGTGGCTAACGAAATCCAATAAACATGCAACTTCCATCCCACATGTTTATAATAATATATTATGTATAGGTACTATATCTGCAGGACAGATTTTTAATTCTATGTATTATTTAGAAATTCAATTTACTTAACTTAATATACAAATCATTTTTGTTGTTTTTTAAATTGTAAATGTATTTTTGCTATGGACATTTTTCTAGATTTTTTAGCGTATCGTGACTATCACGGTTCACTTATTTATACAACAGTAAACGCCTCTTCGTCGCGGCCCACTTTTAAAATTATTATATATTTTTCATTCGTCGTCTTTGTTGTCGTCGTCATATGCCTATATAGGTCGAACCGATTTTCACACAGATCGATATTTTCGCATGTTTCCGGCTTACACGTTATTCTTTTGGTCGTATTTTTCATCATATACTAGTGACATGCTGTGGTCGATCTTAATAGAGATCCATCGGGAATTAATTCACGTGTAATGTGTATCCTACCACTTCTTTATAACCAAGGCCGTACTTGAGTAAAGTTTGAAAATTCAAAATCCTCCCAAAATTTTGTTAAATTATATACATTTTTTAAAATGTGCAAATATGTAAATAATTTTACAAATATTCTATTGTAAAATTTTAAAACCCCTCCCAAAAATTCTATATAGCCTTGCATATATAACAACGACTGACTGCAGTTTTGTCATATACCTACTTATCCGTTGACCATTGTCACTTATTGCCCCCCCCCCCTTACAACTTAACGACAGCGAAAAATTCTTATTTATTCGATAATATTTATTTAATTTTGAACTGATTCTATATTATATTATTGTTACTTTTCATATACTTTATCAGTGAAATTTTTTTTGTAAGCCATAAACTTTCGTGTTCTCGATTAATTTTTATGTTTTTTATGTTTAAAAAACTATGCAACCATCTGCATTGACAAATTGTCAAAAACAAAAATTGTTAAGTTTATATTTTTTGAAGGGTGGTGTTGTATAACTTTATAATATAATTGCTTCAAATTAAATTCTAAAATAATGATATAGATGTGTGTGTGACGGTGTTTATAAACATGAAAATTGATTGGAAAAATGAATTTTTTATATTACGAGTATGTTGATTGAAAACGAAAAATGTACGGGGGGCGGGGATCACTTGTTTTTCTCGATTTATAAGTAACATGTTTTTGATTTTGTCTCGTTCACGTCAATTCCCACAAAACTTTTTTTTCTGGTGTATTTTATAAAAATATTATCAATTATCGGAATATTTGTCGTTAAGCTGATCGTGAAAATGTTTTTTTCATTATTTTTCTATAACGCATGATGGTCATCACTGCAAACCAAATTCTGTATTACCTATATTATAATCGCACAGTCCTTTACAGTTTACAAAACAAATAATATTAGAATAAATACTATGTTATTTAAATATAATCAGGTAGGTACCTAATACTCGAATATTTTTAATTTTTTTTTTAACAAACCATAAAAATCGTATTTTAAGTTATTTTTAAATATATGACATACACAGATAAAGCTCATCGTGAGGCGTGCTCGCGAATTTTCTTAGGCGGGGGGGGGGCTATAATGTTTAACATGAAATTGATAGCAAAAATTTAATTATAAATTTTTCCCCGGATTTAGGGCGCAGAGGGCCGCCACAGCCTTCAAACCTCTCAAGACTTACATTTTATTTAGGGTTTCAAACAAAAAACATTTTTTTGTAGCATTTTTAGAACATCTCAGGCAATTCTTTTTGAGATAAATATTACAAACATAGTCTTAATATTTGTCAATAATATCTTAAAACTGATTAAATAATGAAAAATAGGTGTATAGATTTGAAAAATATAAAAATTAGATTTAAGCCCATTTTTATATTTTATTTTTAACATACTTATACCTACGAAGAAATTTAATAAAATCATCAACTTCCGATCTTTATTAAATTTATTAGTGATTACTAATATCGATTTCCTTTTTCACAATAAAATATTTACCCTCCTCCATCACTAAAAATTATGCGTATCATGTAGTTTTATATATTAATGGGAGGTTCAAACCTCATGATCCCTCTCCTTATGATCATGTCCCTGCAGGGTTCTTCCACTTGAATATTCTTTTGACATAATACCTTAACCACAAGTCATATATATTCTTGGACATACTACAGCATATATATATATATTAATACTTATTTTATAATTAATAAATTACTCGAATATATAATAATAATTTCCATTTCCACTCATAAAATAATACTAATTACAATTTACGAACGTATGTTTTGACAGGTGAACATCGCAAAAAATTGTTTTCATTTTGAGTTTTTTTCTAACTTATCACCATATACGGTACTGTATTCCTAATTAATTCAGAGTCGTGCATTACAGTTTACTAAATTTTAATGAGCAAATAACAGCACTTAATAATGCATCAACTTCAAAGTTATTAACGTCGCGTCTTAATCGTTCATAACCAAAGTTTACGCAATTTTAGATGATATATTACAGTTATAGAATACGTCTTGCATAATATTTATATTTTGACTATACACAACGTATCTATCAGTTGTTGTATACACTATATATACTAAACTATAACTACTATAAGTTCTTATCGTTATGTCTTTAGATGTCAACAAGATTGGCGAAGTGCCTATATATATATGTAATAATTTACTTTCACAATTTCTTCTTGCATTTTGAGCCCCAAAATATTTACTGAGCGATAATTTTTAGAATGGAGGTATTGTCATTTTTGTGAAATGGACAAAAATGCAATATGCTTGCAACCATTCGATGGTTAAAAGTTAAATAAGGATCTAATAGTAACATACTAACATCGTATTACAGCGGTGGCTTCAACGGGAAGTATAATGGCCACGGTCCTCCTTAGACTCCCTCAGATTATCATTATAGATATCAGTGGCGCACACTCATTTTCTGCAAGGGGTGTCAGCATACTTTTACAATATACTCACCATCTATAAAATGTACTCAACCAATTTTTTCTAATCAATTTTGTTACTTAAATAACGTGCATAATAGATAATATTATAGTTTATCAACAACATTTTGGAATAATATTAGTCTACCACCCACCACCAATTATTATAGGGGTGTCGACTGATACCCCTGTACCCCTTCGTGTGCGCCACTGATAGATATAATAGATATGTAGAAAAAATAATACTTAATTAAATTTTTTAGTTCGTTTAGTAATAATGGCTTTTCCACAACAAGTCCCTAAAGCCACTCCTGATCCCATTTATATATACAAAGTTAAAAAGTATTTACAAGAAATACATTTAATGTATTTAATGGTCAATCGATCGCATTGATAAAACCACTTTTGAAGTAGGTAGAAAATTGCATTTTAAATTTGAAGTATGTCAATTTCTATAATAATAATGGAGGCTTACTTATAAATAAAGCCCGAATGTTGATGACTTACATTTTTTTTTTTTTTTTTTAGGTACATCTTAGGTGATGCTTTCTTAGTTAAAAATGTGATTCAATAACATACGAATTCAAATAACTAATTTTTATTTTGCATTTTTTGGCTTTTTTCATTTTTTAGGGAATTTTTTAACATTTTATGGTTTTTTTTTTTTTTTTTTATAATATTAGGTCATTTTTAAAACTATTTTTCAAAAAATATTTTATGACAGAAAAATTACGAGTTTTATTAATTTACGTAATATATTCTTTTATTATTATTTTATCTAATATATATTTTTTTACTTACAATTTAACATGTGTACATACATTTTAGTTTTGAAATTGTCCATTACACCGTAAAAAGTTCGAGAAAAACTACAAATAAAAAATTTAAAATACGTCATGTAAATATAATATGTATACCTTATACAATATATAATTTAAGTAATTTAAACAATTTTAAATGTATTTTTTTATGTTTTTAGATTATAGATTACATTTTTCAAAAGCATTTTGTAGGTTTTTAGGTCATAAATGCATTCCCTTAGATGTTTAATGGTATCAACATCCGGGCCCTACCAATAAACCATAACTTTTGGCGAATAAATGTAATTATTCTCTTGAAAAAGTTACCAACAAAAAAAATAATAATATAAGTTAATTTTTTAGCATAAGTTCAAATTTTGGAAAATATCGCTTAGTTGTAGATCTTTCCTTTCATTAAATTATCGCTTATAAGTTATAATATTATATAATAATATAATAATAATTGTGCATTGTTGGTATACATTTTCACTTGGTGTTTTGAAAACTGTAATAATAATAATAATATATACTTCCGAACGCAAAGCAGTTCGTTGTCCGACGATTATAATATAATATGGTTTTTTCGTATACCCTACTGAATTCCCTGCAGATGACGAGTATGACTATATATTATATCCGGTAATAGATTTCTGAGGTTATAAATTCTGATTGATTTTGTCCGTTTGTGGTCTGTTGTCATATAACACAATGGTGTACCTATACATTTGTTTTAAAATACTGGATTTGGCCAACTAAAATAGTTTTGGTACCTAATTTTAATATAATATACATTTAACGACGATAAAATCATAC
This sequence comes from Pemphigus obesinymphae, assembly GCA_025469235.1. Lineage (NCBI taxonomy): Eukaryota > Metazoa > Arthropoda > Insecta > Hemiptera > Aphididae > Pemphigus > Pemphigus obesinymphae. The sequence goes on along the minus strand of JAIPRL010003260.1, from coordinate 20,748 downwards.
TATATATAGATATCGTAGATTTTTTGCTGTTTCGAATTTCAATCAATAATCTAAAATTTTATTTTAATAATAAAACTGTATTTAATTTTTAATAACACTGTATATTTCTGCAGAAATATACAGTGTGATATAACATTATAAACACTTATTTATTATTGTTAATTATTTATCAATTTTTTTAATGTATCATAAATCATTCACATCATTTCACACGTTAATACTTAAAAATGTATTACGCACAAATACGATTATTTTTCAATTTCAAATATAGAATTATTTTATAACGGTACATGATATCATCTCCATTAGTGCTCATGCAACTTATCTCAGTCCTTAAAGGTTTTTTTATTTTTCGAAGCATTGACTTCCTAGCCCTATTGACCATATTATTATATTATACGCTGAATATGCCGTAACAGGATGCTGTTAAATGAGGATCTAATTTGTGACGTGTGACGCTTACTGCAGTGTGCTTTAAATCACGCATGTGTTTTCGGGGAGGGGTGTGCCGGAAACTTAACGTGGCCGTTGCTGTTTAAATATACAAGTACCTACACCGATCATATTATTAATAAACAAAAAATATATTATCATTATTAATTTATCCTCGGACAAATATATGAATAGATAATATTGCGTTATAGCCCTTATTCAAAGACATTTCGAGCCAGTGAGTAATATTCGCTTTTATGATACTACACTCGCATGTACAATATTTAGGTAGGTACTATAATATATTATGTAAACTGCACACGCTCGCTGTTTGTTGGAGCGCGTCAACATTTTTTTCGAAACTATACGACAACACTTTTTCCTGTTAGCAACAATAATAATATAATAATAACAATAATATATAATATAGAAGTGATTTCTGTGTGCAGCCTCCTTTAATTTTCCAACTTTCCGTATAATTTAAAGTTTAAATTTAAATTATATAGGTAATCGTTTTCCTTTGGTTTTCAATTCGTACTGTATAGGATAAAACATATTATGTTTCAAAATTTAAGCAAAAAAAAAAAAAATTCAAATACACGTTCATATACAAGACGACGACAAGTTGTCGAGGATATATAATAACAAACGATATTGTCCATTTTCATGTATACAAGTATATAACAGCAGCGACACGGATACGGTCTCGGATGATAAATTTCATACCAATTTAATGTTTTATAATTTATTTGTTTTTTTTTTTTTGTATACATACAAAAAATCGACACCACTTGTGTCATTATCGTATATTAACGGGAAAATTACGGTGGGAGCGAGGCGTATCCACTGCAGTATAATTATATATATATATATATATTACGACCACATTATCATTTATTTCTCAATATTATACATTTAATATAATTTTTTTTTTTTTTTTGTAACACTTATTAGATACTACAGGCATACAGTGTTGATAAATAATATGTAACAGTTATTCTGTACAAAACAGCTTTATTTTTTAGGTTTATCGTCGTCTGTGGCTCCTACACATATTATTATCAAAAAATAAAAAATTACTTATCATATTATAATTTCTATACAATATTACGATAATATCATATTTTCGTGTAATGATATAAGGGACTATGACATATGATACCATATGTTATAGTATATTTAGTATCTTGTAAAAAAATAACGTAAATTTGAGTTTTGCCCTCCTCGCGTCTATAAAATAAAATACAAATTGCTCAAATTCATCGTATTAGATTATAGTCTTTTATTGGATTTGGTACCTACTCGTGAACTTGACATTTCGTATATAATTACTGACAATAGACGTAATTGGGGAATATAATATGATGGGAACAAACGATAAAATAATAATTTAAAAAAAAAAAAAAAAGATAATAAATTTATTATTATTTGTTATTCAAACTAGTTTTAGAAGCTATTTTTATGTAACTTCTGTATTATTTAATACAACATAAACTTTCTTCTGTAGCCGGTCGTCGGTATTACTAAGCATTTTTAAATTGGTAAAAATCATGATTTGTGCAATTTTTCTATATATTATGGAACTACTTATTGTAAGTGTGGTAGTAATTTGATAAATTTACGTGCATTAATAATTGACAGAAATAATACTCGAGTTTTAAATTATTCGTCTTATTTCTCTTTCTGTCACTTTCAAATAGTGAAACTTTCGAGTTCTCTTAAATTTTTTGCCACTCATCCAATTTTTGTTATTGTATATATTTGTTTTTGAGTTAAAACATGTATTGGTAGAAAACATAATTTTTGTGAAACAATCTCATCAGTTTTACGATACAATGAAAAACTTGCATTAGCATTTTTTATTTTTATCAACTTACAAAGATATTTGAAATACGAAACAAAATATAGTTAATAACATTATATAACGAATGAAGGAGACGATTTTTGATATATGCATTTCTATACGTTTTATAAGCTGTTAAAATATCGATATTTTGATTTTTCCAACCGCTCATAAAATGTGCAAAAATGTGCATAAAATGCAAAATGAATAATATCACAAATTGTCTCTATTAGTCGCTAGACCATTTTGTTCTTTATAATTTATTTTTAATTTCATCTTTCTACAATATTCTCAAGTTGATAAAAATTAAAACATGTTTTTTTTCAACAAATATCGTGATAACACAACAATTAAAAATGATATTGACACAAGACCATTTTTAAATACTATAATTTAAATTAATAAATTTTAACTTAAAAATCTATAGACAATTTAAAAGTGGATTGTATTTAAAGAATCATCAGAATAGACAGATCAATATTTATAGATAATATTATGAAGTTTAAAAGAAAGAAGTTGTCATTATAGAGCGTAAACATGATTTTTAACAAATATCGCGATAACACAACAATAAAAAATGATACAAACACATGACTATTTTTAAATTACTTCAAAAATATATTTAAATATTTTTGAATTGTTGGATTTTAATTTTTTATAATGTTTCATAAAAATTTCCTATACAAAACCCCTTGAAAATGGGATGTGTGGCGTCCTCTTAAGACTTATTTAAAAGGTATTTTTGTTTGTTTCTCGTGGTCGTATTTAACTACTGAAAATCATTTGGGAACACGTTAAAGTGTAGATGAGTCACTTTAAAAGTTTGAAAAAAACATTCACTATGAAACTAGTGTTTACACAATATGTGCAAACTCTACTAGTCACTATATAATAATTGTTATATGATAGATTGTATTGTGTGTGACGTAAAGAGAGCAATTCGTTCCACATGTTCGCAATCGAGTTTAAAACTGCAAGAGATAATTCCACAGCAATTTTAACAAAGCCGAGGATATTTTAAAGTGCGTAAGGTCATGATTTTTTTACCGTAATAATTTTCAATCTCGATTCTTTAGTATTTTTAGCAACAACGGAATTTTTAATTACGTCCATGTATTAAATCGTTTTCGAATGTCAAACAGTGGTTGCAAATACCTACGTCAATTTCATTTTCGTATTTTTTGTAGCATTTATAATAATATTATATTGTATTGTTATAGTTTTTTTTTCTTTATATTTATAAAATAATTTTAAATTATTATTATACCATGTAGTAACATGGTATCATATTTGACATATTTACTACTGACATTTATTTTATTTTGAAAATTGTAATCGGTAGTAATTAGGTATGTTTACCACAATATTGAATAAATTACGAGTACAAACATACATAATCTGTTTCAAAATGAAACATTATTATTGTATTAGTTAAACATTTGCTACGATCCAAATCACTTGTTATAGCAGTTTTAAATAATAATATTATAATGAAATTTTACATTCGGATTCAGAAATTAATGGCTTGGAATTTATATTTTTTTGTTTGCAGTTGAACGTCAAAATCAACGAGCTGGACAATAAAGGCGAGTCGGCTTTGGATTTAGCACTGCGTGATCATCAGACTAGTATCGCAGAAATGCTATGTGATAACAAAGCTGATCCAGACATGCGAGACCGTAATGGGTATACGCTTTTGCATCTAGCTGTACAAAGAGGTGACTCGTATGCCGCTAACTTCTTGTTGGCACATGGTGCTTCAGTTAGTTCAGTAACTCCTGATCAAGGTGACACTGCTCTTCATCTGATCGCTAGTTCATCACCACATTCCGAATGCGAAGAATCTGCAGAAGCCATGACAGCCGTGGCACGATCTCTTCTCAAATCAGGTCTCGATCCAAATCTACCCAACAGTCAGGGTTTGTAAGTAGCAAAATATCACTATAAATTGTTCAGCATTTTAGTAGTATTGTTAAATCAACATTTTATTATTATTATTATTATTATTATTATTCATAATTTAGCACTCCTTTACATTTGGCTGTTTTGGTTCACAACAATGATATACTAACATTGTTATTGGAGTATGCTCAATCTGGGAAAATAGATTTAAATGCTCACACAATTGATGACCACACTCCACTGTACTATGCCTTAATCAACACACTCAAGCTCGATTACAATGACAGCTTTGCCAATCGTTTGGTTACTGCCGGAGCAAATCCTAATCCTGTAAATCATTGTCTTATTAATGCTTTCAATAAATACATTTGTATACAATTTATAGTCACAAGATCTAATAAATAAAATATTATGTCATTTTTATTTGTCTTAGATTTATAAAAAGACATCAAATTCTATGTTACACATTGTTGCTGACGAAAGCCTTGAAGAAGCCGCCCTTTTCATTACATCTCGTTGCAACAACATAAATTACACAAACAGAATGGTAAGGAAAATATAGTATTATTTAGATATTTACAATGTGTTCATTAAACTGTTATATAAACTTGTTCATAACTTTTGAATCTAATTTTATAACTAGAGTCCACATTTGTATGTATCTTTGTATTTCTTTTGAAAGTATGCAGCTCAATGGGAGTAAAAAAAGTTGATGATTTATTTAGCAGAGAATACATTGAATAATTTTTATTGTGCATATAAATGCATATTTTGTAGAAAATTTCATAAAAAAATAGGTACTGTTTTAATTTATATAAATATTAAATATATATATTATTTAAAAATTTTACTTTAATTATCAAGTTGATGTCTATGATCAAAAAATTTAATTTATATCTTTAAATTACAACCAAAAACCAATGTTCAGATTTTTATATTTATGAAAGAAACAGTATGCAATAATAAATGTATACTTATTTGTTTATACTTATTGTTATTTTTCTTATAATCTTCCTTATCTATAATATAAACTTATCTATTTTGTGAAAATAGTAGTATGAATAATAAAAAAATTTTTTATAAAAATGGTATAATGTTTCATTACTTAAAAAGGGTATACTTTTTTAAATTTTTTTCACTTGATTTGAAAATAAAAAAATATGGATGAAACAAAAATGTTTGCATATAAATGCATATATGCAATTTGGATAAAAGCATATTTTGCATATTTCTTAAAAAATTCAAGAGCAAATTATTAGATGTATATTTCATGGTTTTTTGATGCATAAATACATATTATTGTAAACTTTTTTAGTACACATAGATTCGGGCTTTATTTATAATATACTCGTATGTATTATATTGAGACATTTTATTTTAGGGAGAAAGTGCATTGCATATTGCGTGTAAAAGAGGATTGTCACGTCTCGTACGGCGTTTATTAGAATACCAAGCAAACCCAAACTTACAAACATTACAACCTGATAGTGTTATATTGAGCACAGATGATGGTCTACAAGATGCATACAGACTTACACCGTTACATACAGCTATAATTAATAAACAGGAAGGAGCTGTTAATGCCATGCTACACCATCATAGTGAGCTAATTATTATTATTAATTCTTTTTGTAATGTTTATAATGTTTGACTATAATTTTATTTTTAGATACCATTACGGCACAGCCCAAAGAAGGATTTTCTGCAATTGATTTAAATCTACGAGATTCACTAGGCGATATGCCGTTATCATTAGCTTTAAAATCTGATATGCAGCATATAGTACCTGATCTCATTGCTGGTAAACTTCAAACACATTACATTTATGGAATTATATTATATAAATTAATAAACATATGCAGTTTATGTGGAATTCTACATTATTTTATGAGGATTACATTTTTATTTTATTTTTCCATTACATTCGTCCAATACAGCTGTAATTATATTTAGAATTATTTAAACAGGTGGTGCTGATATTGACATGAGAAATGGCGCAGGTTTGTCACTTTTGCATCAGGCAATTTTGAAGGGTGATGAAAAAACTGCATTATATTTAGTAAAACAAGGATCAAACTTTGATTCTAAGTATGCCACTATATTATGCATTATATATTTATTAGTAAAATACATTTGGAAACCTTATAACTACTTAAATACTATTTTAGAACCCAAGATGATCAAACACCTTTAGAACTTGCTACAATTAGTGGGCAAAATATTGTTGTTGAAGAATTGTGCAAGCGTGGTGTTGATATGGCAGTATCATCATCCAACGGTGACCCTATACTTTGGCTTGCTTTGACCACTAATCAAGAAAACATTGCTTCTACACTTGTCAAGTAAGTTCTTTAACATTACATATTAAATATGGAAATTATGCATAGCTAATTTTATAGGTATGGTGTTGATACTGACTCGTGGAATGAAGGACCCGAGGGATGTCTCCAGACTCTGCTTCATCGAGCTATTGATGAAAATTCTGAAAGTGCTGCTTGTTTTCTAATTAGAAGGTAAACATTTGAAATTGAATATAAATATTAATTATGATCACTTAAACTTTTTACCAAAAAAATATGCAGTGGCTGTGATATAAACAGTTTCCGTAAACCTGGACCAGGTGGTCGTGGTGGTGAGGAATCTAAGGATTTATCATCTCCATTACATTTATGCTGTCATTGGGGTCTACAAAGTGTAGTCCAAACCTTACTTGAACACGGAGCCAATGTTAATGCTTGGGTAAATAATTTTTTGTACTTGTATTAGTATACCTCATAAGTAGTTTAAGCAAAATGTTTATATTATATAATTAAAATCAATAAATTGACATAAAAATCTAATAGTTGGTAAAATACAATTGTTTTACTATCTATTTATTTTCATATTGAACATAGGTCAAAGTAGGATTGACCGTTTGACCTTCTTAGTTCCCTCTTAAATTCACCTCTGAAAAATTATACCAAAACTAATTATAATATTCTTGTATTAAAAATAAATATAAACTGTCATAATTATAATTAAGGCTCAAGACTTATAACATTATAAAATAAAATAATAAGTAAAAAAAGTTATTAATATTGAAAAATTTAATTTACAATTTTTTTAATTATACATTTATGAATTTATGTATTTGAAAAAAAAAATTAATTTTTTTCATTACAATTTTTCTTCTTTTTTTCCCTTTTTCCCAACTGTTTAGGGCCAGTCACCCTAGTCCTCAACTTCCATCTAATTTGATTTTTCAAATTTTTTATCATTTATATTATTAGCCCTCTTCATATTACACTTTCTATTGCATTCAACCAGTTTTTTTTTTTCAGTTTTCCTCTTTTCTTCTACTTTCTTTCCTTTCTTTTAATTTTAATTATTAAATGTAAAGTATGTAAATTAATTTTCCTAATAATAATTTGTAACTAGAAAATTGCAATAAATATCAAAATTATTACAAAAAACCCTGAAAAATATACTCTAAAACCTTTTGTTATTGAATTCCTTTTAGTTTAGTATGCACATTTGTAGCTTACTCGGTTATAATTTTTATAATTTACTTCTAGAAATAAAATATGTAAATGCTATAAGTTTTGAACCCTAATAATAATAATTTTACAATATATGTGTTATATTTTTGTTTATAATATTTTTAGCATTATACATAATATTAGGGAAAAGGTACACGACTAGGCGTTATGCATAATGATCAAATCACAGATACAAAGATAGATAATTTAGGTACGTATATTTAGGGGTGTATCTAAGAGGTATCCATAGTCTGGACCCCCCTCCAACATTTTTTTTTTGTATTATCATTTTAACCTTTATCAGACGGCATAGGTAACTTTTTGATTTTCATTTTGTTATAACTTTTTACTAAAAGTCGTCCTAGAGACCTGCAATTTTGTTACAACTCTACATTTTAATTATGTATGCTAAATTTGTGAAAAAAATCTTTACCCATTTTCATGATAAGAGGTGAAGTTTTATTTACACTCATAAAAAGCCAGTATAAACACAATTGTACCTTCATATATTTTATATGGAAATGATGCAAGATAATAATAATATCAAGTTTTTTCTTTTTTAATTTATTAAAGGTAAATAAGAATACTAAATAATTTATTTCCAAGACATAAGAAAAATTTGGAAACAGTTTTATTTACTTTCACAAGTAATGCATATTGAATGTTCGTTGCAAAAAGCTTGTAAACAAACCAAAGTTAGCTTTTTCTAGTCTTAGGGCCGCTCCACATTACAGTTTTTTTGCTATTAGTTTGAATGGTTTTAGTATCAATGTTTTTTTCTATTGTATCACACTGAGTTTTTTTTTGTCGTGTTGAATCTAAACAACTATTATTTTCTCATGAAAAACTGTTGTAAAAAAAAAAAAAAAATGTGGTATGGTGTTACTTGTACAAGACTATGAGTTATTGATGTGAACGGTTCGATGGTGAGCTCACTAAACCACTGTATACAGCATTTACCAATGGCAAAGAACAATAAAACCGTTGCATATGGTACAATCCGTTCAAATATAGTTATGATCAGGTAACGTAAAACCCGTTCGAACCGACAGTGAAAAACCGCAGTGTGGTGTAGCCCTAACATTGTTAATAACAATTAACATATCACTATTAAAATTGATAAAAGTTTTATATATTAATATTATTTACATTCAAATAATGTGTAGATAAAAATTTTATTAATTTATCATATACAAAGTATATGAGAATATTTACCACAGTATAAAAGTCAATTAGATTTTAAAAAAAAATTATTTAATGTTTATTAGTAATTTAAAAATTTTTGTGTGACATTATTGTGCCCTCTATCTTACAACGGTCTTTTTTTATACTATTATATTAAAGTTGCTTATTTCATAGATTATTTAAAATAATATTTTTATTTTTTCTTCTTTAATCTGATATTTATATCAATATTTATATACTTAAAATAATTAGATTTAAATATTAAAAATTATAATATCAATACTGAGCATGTTTGTGTTTAAATATTTAAACATTAGTTTGACATTTGAGCACACCTAATATTGTGTATAAACTGAGTAGCTACGACTTTGTTGACTAATACTTGTATCAAAAAGTTGTTTGATTAGTTTTTAATCACAATGCAGTGCACTGTGATACCAAAATAAAAACTTCTCTTGGAGTAATCTCAATGTTTAAAATAAACCAAGTCCTCTATTATAACTATAATTCTACCATTGTCTTGAGTACATAATACATATCAGAAAAAAAATATTTTGAGCTGTTTTAATCATTGTATGAAACAAGCAACTTTAATATGATATAAGATAGGCCTTTCAAGACTTAGGGACAATGTCGTTATATAGATATTTTTTATCATTCATATCTCATTGATTAACGAAACTGAAAATGAATCATATAATGTTGTCCTTAAAATTGTATATAAATACTATAATTTTAAATAAAATTCATTTTTGTGGTGCGTGCTCCTTTAGGATCTAGTTTTCAAATTCAAACAAACTACGCCCAAACAAAATTCTAGGATAATATTTAACTATATATAGTATAGTATATAATATAGTTATATAGTATATAATATAATTATCTAGTTATGTAGTATATAATATAGTTATCTAAGTTATATCTATGTTATATAAGGTTATAAAATTAATAAAGTGCATCTCCACTCTTGCCACTTAAGGTTAATAATAATAAAAATTGAACATGATTTAAAATAATATAAATTAATTTATTGTTTAATTAAAAGTGTGTATTTATGTATTATCACTATTATAAAATTTTGAGATTCGAAATAATCTTAAAATTTTACTACTGCACATTCTTGTTATAAATCAAATACACATCTCTGTTATGTAGGTATCCAAGATTTAAGGGTAGCAAAACATAACATATTGGAGATTATTTAAATTTTAAATAATATAATTAGAAAAATAAAATGTAAACTGTCTACTAAAAATCACATTATTACATAATGTTATTTAAAGTTTATAATTTTAAAATAATTGATTATTATCTATTCAATGATAATTTTTAATTGTAAAAATATTATTTATGTCATTAATTTTAATATTTTATAAATGTTTTATAGGATGCAGAACACAAAACTCCACTTCATGTGGCGATTAAAAACCAACATGCCGGTATTATAACATTGTTGCTTTGCCATCCATCTATTGATCTAACCAAAAGGGATCGCACTGGCCTTACACCTTTTGCGGCTGCTTTGACATGCCGTAATGACAAAGCTGCTCGATCTATATTGGATAAATTACCTGCAGCGGCAGAACAAGTAAATTATATAAATACAGCAAATATAAATAAATACAGAAAACTAGTATTCTAACTGTTATTATGTTTTAAGTTTGATAATAAGGGATGCAACTTTTTGCACATGGCTATACAAAATGGTGACATTGAAAGTGTATTATTCCTGTTATCGGTCAATGTAGATGTCAACTCAAGGGTTCAAAACGAATTACAAACTACTCCACTGCATTTAGCAGCTGCAACAGGCAATGAAATGTTGGTGCGCAGTATAATTTTAGCAGGAGCCAGGGTAGGTTCATTTAAAAACCGTTGTTTAAAATTATAACTATTGTTTTTTGTTTACTAGGTAAATGATCAAGATACAATGAAGAGAACGGCATTGCATATAGCTAGTGAAGTGGGGCATGCATCAATTGTGGTTGCTCTTTTAACAAATGCTGCACATTATGATGCACTTGATTGTGAAGGTCTGAGACATACATTTAAAATGTTATATTATAATTTATAATGCATTCATTATAACAGTTGAAATTTTATCTTACTGAATAGGCCAAAATGCATTACACATTGCTTGTCGCGAGGGTCATTTACAAGTGGTACAAACCTTATTGGGTGAATCTCAAATCAATGCCGAAGCATTGACATTGAAGTGTCGAAATCCACTTCATGAACTGGCCAAGCATAGTAAACAAAGCGCTGCTGCTATATGTGAAGTATTCTTAGAATATATGCCAAAATATCCGCTTGAAGTGCAAGATGGGGAAGGCAATACAGGTAATAATACTTGTTAAAATTATTTTTAATATTAATTTTTTGTTAATTCTTGCAGCGTTACTATTGGCGTACATGAAAGGCAATGGAAATTTGTGTAGCACTTTAGTGAAAGCTGGTGCATGTGTTGGAGCAATGAATAATGACGGTATGACTATATTCAACTGTCAAATGGCCACTACTCAATTATTGTCTAGGTAAATTTTAGTTTTTATTTTTAATTTTATTAATATAACCCCATCATATTATTTTTTCTAGGTTGCTTGATTCTTTGACTAAAGAACCTCCGTGGGTCGACGGGTGTGAAGTGTGTCAAGAGTGTGGTTTAAAATTTAATTTTACAATGCGTAAACATCATTGGTGAGTAACGACTATCAATTTTGTTTTCTTATTTTATCTAAATACTTTTAACTGTTTTCTTGTAGTCGTCATTGTGGTAGACTATTGTGTAACAAATGCTCCAGTCAAGAAGTTCCTATCATTAAATATGGACTAGTGAAACCAGTTCGAGTGTGTGTTTCCTGTTTCCAAGTATTGCAGGGTGGCTAAAGGATACTCTTCATAACCCAATTGGATTTGGTATTATGATTGCATCATTTTGGTCATTTTGATATATATAATGGTACACTAGTTTGATCAAAATGCTTATTTCAACATTGTACCACTAGATTAATTTTCTACCCTAAACATAAATCCTTCAGAGCTCTTACATATTTATAAAATCTATATTCATTAATTTATTACACAATACAATTTTTTTTTTTTATTAAAAATGTACTATTTAATATATATTTTTATCCTTTTATTATTTTATATACTGTTGTTATTTATTAATCAGTAACCATCTATGTATTTATTATTATTTATACTTTTAATTTGATTATTTTTGTACAAATAAATAATATTATATAACTATTTGATAATGTTGGTTAGCTATATAATATTTTAGTGATTTTACAAATCGATATTATCCTTCGAATTGTCACATTCTAAAAAATTGTTTTATAATAATATTTGAACACATTTGAACAATTTTTTACTGTTCAATAAAAAGTTTCTTAATTTGAAATATTATTATTACTTTAATATTTATATACTCATTTATAATATCATTGACCATCATTCATACTATTATAATGTTATCACACTTCAATTATCAATGTTATAAATTATAGTAAACATAGGACTTTGATAAACAATAGAAATTATAATATTATAATTAGTTTAGAACTAATTATGTATATGATAGCGTCAACAGACATTAATGATGTTGTGACAATAGTAAAAATTCAACAATAGACGATGTAATTATTATAATTTTCACTAAATTGGCTAGATAACCAACAATCAATATGAAAATGTTTTTCCCACTTTTTTTTTTTTTTTTGGCATATCTGCTATCATATTGTACATTGTTTTTGGTGTATACTACTTATTCTTTTAATTGTTAATGCGATTTTTTTAAGCTTTGGTGCCAGTCAATATAAATTGAATAAAAGAGTTAACGCAGTTATTTATAAAGCACAATCTTATATATAAGACCATGTTACAATAGAGTAGAGTACATAGGCCAGTCTGCTGTATAATCGAAAAGTTCTATTATGTTTTATGTGTTTTATGTATAATCATACGGTGTACTGGTATTAGTCATGGCTGTGAGTTTATAAAATATATATATGAATCTTTTTAATTAAATGTTTGTAAGAAAATATCGGTTGTAACTGAAAAAAAGAAACAGGAAATTAATGTTGTTCTCGCAGTTGTTTGAACTTTGAAGTGAATCATTATAATAATGTATTTTATTAAATTGTTATTATAATTTGTTAATGTTTATTTAACATTTTAAAATGTTCATAATTTAAGTAATTGACATTATACCAATATTATTGTGTACAAAATATTATCATGTTGAATATATTCCTTTAAATTAAATGCAGGAAAATTATTCTTTAATAAAATTTAAACCTATGGCCTATGACCTATTATACAGTATAAGTGTTTTCTGAACGGACTCTAATGATATCAGATGTTTTGACTTTATGGAATACTGGATTTCGTAAACTAGTAATCTCAAGGTGCGTACATACCCAAGGACATTCAGGCTGAACATGAGTACTCATGCCGGTTTAATATACATGCTTACACGAGATACAACCCGTGGCTTGGGTAAATTTGGCTCATACACAATGTATGAGCATACATGCTTGGCTTCAATGTGTTCAGTATATTGCCTTTGGGGATGACAAATGACATTTGGATCATTTTTTTTGTTTTGAGAAAGTCAACAAAAATGTTCCCAAACAAATAGCTTAAAAAATATGTAACTGAAACAAAGAGTAGTTATGGATAGGAATATGCGAAAAACAAAAATTTGTATGTAACCAATGTAGATACTTCTTTGTAAAAAGAAGTAGAACAGAACTTAGAATGAACTAAGTACAAAACTCATAAACGAAACATAAATTAATTAATTTATTGTTTGAATCAAGTTTAATTGAATATAATATTATGATAACTTCACAAAAATAATATTATTTTTTTAAAACATACTATTAAATAATAGATGTATCTTGGAACATTTCAATTTTATGCCATTTTTGGAGAGTTGTTATTGTTATTTAATAAAAATATTAAATACTATCTATAGCCTATGGGTTAAATCAATAATAATAATTATAATTTTTAGTTAAATTAATAAAAAAAAAAAACATTTTTGTAACAACATAACATAATTAATTAGAATGAAAAGTTTATTTAAACTATAGATATAAGTTCTAAGTTTAATTACTCTTAAAAATGACTTTAAAAAAATCAGTCTATCCAAATCTGGTGACAAAAATAAATCAAATTAAATAGAAATGTTTTAAACTTTGAAAAAAAAAAAAATCATTTTTATATTATTACTACAATACAATACCTACCATTTATTAATTTTTTTGGTGAAGAAGGGGTGAAAATTGAGTTGACCATTTTTTTTTTTTATTCTTATTATTTATATTAGTATATTATACAAGAAAATTACATTTTTTTCAAAGCAATTTCGACGTATCAATCATATTATGGTCTCAAACACGTGTGTGCGGAAGTTGATCTTCCACCCAAATGTAAATGCTCTCAAATTTTTCATTAGCTCATTATTTTTATGGAGTTATCATTTATTAAATACTTATTAAAAACCTTATAGATGACAATACCTATTTTAAAGATGATTTTATTGTGGTTTTATAGTTTTCTAAGTATTTGATTGATTATCGGAGGGGTAGGTACCTATGAAAAATGGTTCTTTTAAAAAAATTTCCAATTCTGAGCGTAGCTAGCAACTAGCAGGTAATGTATTTATTTTTTTTTTTATAAGAAAATAATCAAGAAATATGTACTCGTATGTTTGTATACCTATAGTTTTTGGGTAGAAAAAATAGAGTAGAAGTAGAACATTTCTGATAGAAAATTTTTTCTAGTTGATTTTCCCAACAGTTTTAATAACAACCTTTTTTACGGCACGATAATGTTTGGGGTACCTATTAATAGAACAAAAGAAAACTAACACTATTACAACGTTACAATATATTTATAATGTATTTTATGTAGTACTACATAATATAGTACTGTAATGCATATTTCGGTGTAAATTTCAAGTCCATATATATATATATGGGACCATCATTTTTAAAATTGCAATTGAATGATTTCGCAGACAAACACTTATTGTTGCCGGTTCTACGTAATTTTTTGGTTAGTTTTCTTTAGATGCACTTGAAAAACAATTGTTTCTGTTTGAATTATTATAAAAAAAAAAAAAAACTAAAAACGTGATAAATGTTGGTAAAATAATACATTTCTGTTAAGCGGGGCGAGCCGGCGCAATGTGCGAAAATTCCTCCATATAAAAATGTTAGTTCGTGACCCCTGGGGGAGGGGTGGGCTGGTCAGACGTTACCTACCGGCAGCACTTGGTGGATTTTAAACTTTTACTCTGAAACCGAATTCATGCAAATTTTGAAAACGATCGCGAACATTTATATGCTATAATTATATTCTCTGCAAGACATTGGCACACCTATATAATAATGGTAAAAATGCCCATTGGGAGAGGGTGACCATATCTAAGTATGATGTATTCTCGTTTGAAAACCGAAAATATTGTATTTTTGTTTTTCGTGTCCAAAAAACATAATTCAAACAGCAGAGTGGTGAATAAAAAAAAAAAAAAAAAAAAAAAACCCCACGTCAACACTGCAGCACTGTCCCGGGACCGAAGGGATCCACTTTTAGTAGGTAAGTAATTGTCTGTGTTTAAAAAAAAAAAAAATAATAATAATTAATATTTAGAAAGTTGCGGTTTCTATAGCTATTCTCGTCTAAGTACCTACTTATAAAGGAAATAATGTATCCTTAAAATTCTTTATACAAAATCTACAGTCCGCCGAATCTCCATTGTCGGGACTCCGTCCTCGCCGTGCCGGGAAGGGATAATAATAATAATAATAATATACGTTCCATTCCCGGAGAAAATCGGTCGGCATGCGGCCCCCAACCTGACGCCTATACTCACCGCAGGCACCGCAGCTGCCGAGTGACGCCACGCGTCTTAATTTATCCGTTCATTTCACTCCGAACAATTATTATTATTATTTTCCGAATTCCTGCAGAGCTTTGGCCGTGTTACATATACGTCATATAGATGTAATCTCTGCAGGGTGAAAAATATGGTAAAATATAATACATGTATATAAGTATATTCTAATTTCTTCTAAATATATTAACAGAGATTGGCAATAGTAGCCTAAGATGGAAAATTAACTATCAGATTAGTTAAGTTAAATCAATCCAAAAGCCATCGCGGTTGAAGATGAATAATTAATTTCTCCTCAAAATACGTTAGAATTATTTTTTTATAAAATCAACCTACATATATATATATAATATATATTTTAAATCCAGTGTCATCATAATTACATTTACTGGGCTTTCTCCGTTATCACTTTTTAAAAAACAAGAATACATTTTTAAAATATATTATATGAAAATAAAAATATAAAAACAATTTTTTTTTTTTAACTATAAGCTTTGTATTTAAATAGGTAATCATAAACATCTCTTCCAAGAAGAAAAGAAATCAAACGCCCTTTAGTTTAATACGACGCCATACATACCTACGATATTATAGGTTCAGCTATATGGCTGTCCCGAAGAAAGATATTTTTGGTGGGGGGAGGGTGAAAAAAAATATAACACTTATCCTCATAACTTAAAATAAACAAAAAAAAAGACCATCGATTTTTTCTACTTTTTCAAAACTTCATCATTTTGCCAACTGCTTTCCGAAGTTGGGGCTATGAGACACCCCCTCAACCCTCTTCGGGACGGTCCTGGAAACCGTAAAAAATATTTTTTAGGACTATTATTGTAATTAAGAAATCAAATTTCGACACAATATTATAGACAAAATTAACTGTGTTCTATCGTCGTTGTTTAAAAAAAAAAAAAAGATTAATTTCATAAAAACCATTTTTGGAGGATTTTTACAGATTGTATAACATCAGTTATATTCATGATATTGAACAAAAAACAACTGTAAAACACAGATAATTTTGTTTACAATATTGCGTAAAAATTTGGTTTTTTAATTATAAATAATTTATAATTACAGCTCGAGAACACATTTTTTCTTGTAAAACGGTTTTGTCAATAAATATCGTGATTAAATAACGATAAAAAGTGATGCTAATACCATCTATTTTTAACTTGCTTTTAAAATGAACTTTTCTTAAATATATATTTTAAAATGATTACATTTTTATTTCTCTATTAAAATGTTATAAAAATTGCCTCTATACAGAACCCCATAATAATGGAATGTGTGAATAGTATTTGTTCTATAAATTACAGTAAAATAATTACTCCAAGTACCTACCACGCTAAAATTGATTTTGGTAAGTAAATATAGTCAGCCCCTTATACAAGTATCGTAAGTCTTAACGAATTCTTCGTATAGGGTGCTAAAAACTGTGAACAATGTTGTCATTTTAAGCATATGTTTTTAAAGCTAGGTACAGTATTTATATAGGTATGTGCAAATTGAAAATATATTATTCTGTTGTATACGAATTAAGAATTTCATTTTTCTTGGATATTAGATCCACACATAAGTACCTACTTACACTATATTAAAAAAAAAAAAAACAAAATAAAAATGGAAAACTCAGGTAGGACAATATTTCTATTGCACACGAAAAATGCCTATTTTTTCTCCATATATTGACCGGATTAATTGAATGGCCAACCTATATGAATAACAAACCTATTAAGGTCATCTTGGAGAAGTGAACATTTTGCAGATTGAATAATCCTGTACAATTTCATGTCATCTGCAAAACATAGCAAACGGCTGTAGTGTAGAACAGATTGAGCATTATTGACGAAAAGGGAGAAAAGTAAAGGTGAGAGATTACCTCCTTGGGGTACACCCGAGGTGGCAATAAAGGGTTCAGACCTAATACCAAATAGCTTCACCCACTGAGGCCTATGTGTTAAGAAAGATTCGAACCAAGACAGAAGAGGCTCGCCAAATCCAGAAGATCGAAGTATGTGAAGGAGAACTTTGTGATTTACAGAATCGAATGCCTTGGAAAAGTCAGTATATATCACATCAACCTGAGCACCAATATCAAAAGAACTAAATATATAATTACACAGAGTGATGTTACATGTGACAGTAGACCGTCCTGGGCGAAAGCCATGTTGTTCATCAATGAGGACAGAACGGTTTATTGACGGTTGAATGTCATTTAAGACCAAGGCTTCAAATATTTTGGATATGTGGCTAAGTAATATAGCAATTGGCCTATAGTTTTCGATCTTAGAAGAGTTATTAGATTTTGGAATAGGGGATAAAGATTTTGAAAACTGGTTTGAATATGTTAACAACTCCACTTTTAATAGACTTTTTACTTTTTAAATATATTTTCTTTTTCAATCCACAGAATATACAATATTCTGTGTTTAATCCTTAAATTAATTGTTTCCAAACTGAGTATTACTAAATATTAAAATATTGGATATAAAAATGATTAGAAAAATTGTAAATATAGAGCGAAGAACAGTTTTAATATTTTTTTAAACAATAAATGCATAATCGAACCGACAATATGAATTGAGTATACATTGAAATTATTCTATAATTTATTATGGTGTGGACGTTGAGCAATAGGCTCAGACCGTGCGTTTGCATCGCGACGTACGACGCATGGGCTATCCATCGGCTGCGAATAACTGACGCCCGAAAGCTCGTGTGTTTGAATTTTAGTGTGGACGGGTTTTAAATAAAATATCTGCCCACGACTCGCGACCAGATGAATAAACGTCCATGAACATCTCCTCTTTTATTCTTCTAATTCTTTTTTTTTTTTATTGAATACTATAGGTATAAAAAATATATAAACATATTTCGATAACACCTATTAAATTTAAATTAAATTAAAATTACATGCATTTAGTGGAGCAAAATTATTAAAGTATAGAAGACTTATTATTACTTATTATTACAAACTTATTATTTTATAATTTATAAATGATTTTATTGATTTATTAATATATATAATGTGTAAATGTGGTAATGTAAACTTTAATCATTTTAAAATAAAAGAATGAATAAAATTTTCCTCAATTGGGTATTTTAGTAGAAATGTATAGGAATGAATTTATATGGCCATAGAGAAAAAAATTTCGATTAAATTTAATAGAGAAAGAAATGAAAATAGGTAGGTGCCTAATATACTTTAGTATTATAAACCTAGTTTTTGAATTACAATTTAATTTAGAAATTTTAAGTTTGATAATTAATAGAAAAACAATTGAACAGGACGGGTGTGGACCCAGCAGGTTTTACATTTTGGGTAGATGCAAAAAAAATGTATTCATACTTATATCCGTATGAGTACATATACAAAAAGCATGAATAAATTTTTTTCCAATTGTGTAATTTAGTATGAAATTAGGAATAACTTTATATGGCCATTAAAAGAGAAATTACAATTAAATTTAACAGAGAGAGAAATGAAAATAGGTATCCAATACACAAGTGTATTATATACCACTATATTTGTATTAAAATTTAATTTAGAAATATTAAGTTAAAAGTCAATAGAAAAAAAATTGGACAGGACGGGTGTGGACCCCGCAGGTTTTTCATTTTGGGTAGATGCAAAAAAAATGTATTCATACTTATATTCGTAAAGGTACATATACGAAAACCATGAATAATTTTTTTTTTAATTGTGTAATTTAGTATGAAATTATGAATAACATTATATGGTCATTGAGAAAGAAATTTCAATTAAATTCAACAGAGAAAGAAATGAAAATAGGTACCCAATACACAAGTGTATTATATACCACTATATTTTAGATTAAAATTTAATTTAGAAAATTTAAGTTAAAAGTCAATTGAAAAAAAATTGGACAGGACGGGTGTGGACCCCGCAGGTTTTTCATTTTGGGTAGATGAAAATAAAATTTATTCATACTTAATTGTATAAGTAAATATACAAAAAGAATGAAAAAAATTTTCCTCAATTATTTAATTTAGTAGAAGTGTATATGTATGAATTTATATGGCCATAGAGAAAGAAATTTCAATTAAATTTAACAGAGAAAGAAATGAAAATAGGTAGTACATACACATATGTATCATAATATACTTATATTTTATATTAAAATTAAAATTAGAAAATTTAAGTTAAAAGTCAATAGAAAAAAAATTGGACAGGACGAGTGTGGACCCCGCAGGTTTTTCATTTTAGGTAGATGCAAATAAAATTTATTCATACTTATATTTTTATAAGTAAATATACCAAAAGAATGAATAAATTTTTCCTCAATTATTTAATTTAGTAGAAGTGTATATGAATGAATTTATATAGCTATAGAGAAAGAAATTTCAATTAAATTTAACACAGAAAAAAATGAAAATAGGTATCCAATACACAAGTGTATTATATAATATTATATTTTGAATTAAAATTTAATTTAGAAAATGTAGGTTAAAATTAAATTGAAAAAAATTGGGCAGGACGTGTGTGGACCCCGCAGGTTTTTCATTTTGGGTAGATGCAAAAAAAATGTATTCATACTTATATCCGTAAAGGCACATATACGAAAAGCATGAATAATTTTTTTTCTAATTGTGTAATTTAGTATGAAATTATGAATAACATTATATGGCCATTGAGAAAGAAATTTCAATTAAATTCAACAGAGAAAGAAATGAAAATAGGTACCCAATACACAAGTGTATTATATACCACTATATTTTAAATTAAAATTTAATTTAGAAAATTTAAGTTAAAAGTCAATTGAAAAAAAATTGGACAGGACGGGTGTGGACCCCGCAGGTTTTTCATTTTGGGTAGATGCAAATAAAACTTATTCATACTTATATTTTTATAAGTAAATATACCAAAAGAATGAATAAATTTTTCCTCAATTATTTAATTTAGTAGAAGTGTATATGAATGAATTTATATGGCCATA
>JAIPRL010003259.1:0-48753 GCA_025469235.1 Pemphigus obesinymphae | reverse complement strand
GAAGTTGGCCCACCCATCAGTATTTTTGGATTTACTCGGAAACGGCTGACTCGCAAATTATGAAAGTGGACTCGCAAATTCTCGCAAATTACTCGCAAAAGTTTGACATAGGTTTAAAACTGATATCTTATAATGGGTGGGCCAACTTCACGTACGTAAACAGTTAACATGCAGTAAACTTTAATTTCTTTTAAGAACTACAAAATTGTATTAGGTTATCTAATATCCATAGGTTCACTTATATAATGTTAGAAGTCTATTTCTGTGCAATATTGTTTACCACTTTGTCACCTTATCACAATAATTCAGATTTTTTTTTAATTATAATTATTTTTCAATAAATATAAAAACAAATATAATAAAACTACCTATATGTTTATTTATAACTTAAAATGGTCTATAAAACAAACTTCATTTAATACAACTGAGTTTTAATAAAGAGATAAACATTAAATTACGTTCCTGAACAATTGCAGATTTGTGACTTATAATCGGCAAGTGTGCACCTAGGCCATAATTATGTTCTCGTCTTGGCTATTGTCAATTGTATAGGTACGAAATTACTACGGGGAAGAGGATCGTCATTTTATGATAAAACTATAATCAATTTTTAGGAATACGTATTTGTTCTCCTCTTTTTGACAGTTTTAGATTTCTAATCATAAGTTTAGATACTTAATATCCCCGTTGTGTACGTTAGCTATACGAGTGTATTAATTTGGTAATCAGAGTATATTGATTGACAGGGCATATTATTTTCTTAACTGTGCGTTTATAGGAACTTCTCGATTAGTTGTGAGGAGATTATATATAAGGGAGTGGATAGATAGGTTCTGACTTTATTATCCAGAACGCAACTGTTTTGGATAATTCGTAAATAACAATAAAATATAATGTAATATGACTTAGTAAAACTTGATTAATTTCAGTAAAAATTAACCTAAGAGCTAAACAAAACTATGGGACTTTCAATTCTGAAAAAAGTTTTGAATTCATCTTCTAGAGATTGATTGAGGCGATTTAAAAAATAACTAACATGATTAAAATATATTCAATTATTCACACACAAATTCAATTATGCTATAATTGGTTGATCTGATGCGCAAAATAGACCAACTGCACTTTACAATAATCTCTCGTAATATATATTATTCGTTAAATAAAATTTTTTTTTACATATTTATGTGAAACAATGTTGATTTGGTTACTATAAAGAGATAGATGTTATTCGTTATGTTTTATAATATTTTTAGATGATTGTTTTAAAATACGTTTAGAAAACGGGAATTTAACTTACTCCTGGACTCTTCTTATTCGTTTTCTTTTATCGAAATAGTAGAAAAATATTAAAATCCTGATTAACCATTCTCATCAAATTTATTACCGGAAAAGTGGTTATATATATATAGCATGTAACGATTTGATTAAGCTTTTGATTGATAAGTTGTTTCCACAATATTATTAATAATAATAAAATGTATAATAAACATCATTATAATACATGCAGTTATTGATTTTTATGAACAATGACATGAACACTCAAAATTTATTAAATTAAAATCTTCCCTAAATATTTGTAAGATTTTGAGTAAATTACGGCTGTGTGTTAAAACCGAGCAACGTACAAAAAAAAAAAAAAAAACAAGAGCTTAAACAAGCGTTGAACTATCATAATCGTTATCATTCATCAAATTAATAACAATCTTCTACTTCTTCGCCTATTCTTCCAATAATTTGGGATAGACTAATAAATAAATTACTATAAATACATAAAACATTAAGAAATATACGAGTTCAATAATTGTAATGTATTAAATCAGAAAAATCTAATAACATGGATAATTTAAATAATTTTAACATAATTACATTTTAATGAAGAATACTCGGTATAAATCAGTCTGTTATAAAAATCTAAATTTTAGAAAATCGTTTAATAATTTATCTAACAGTGTACATAAAACAAATAAGTTATGCAATGTATAATATTTCCATTTATATTAATAAAAAAAATAATTGTCATTTTATATTTAAAAAATTTCGCTTGACCAACACTGAAACAGTATGTAAAGTACAATCCCATTAAATTTGGTTCGAACCGTATTATCATTTATTATTATCATTGTTTTACATATGGTTAATAATTACTTAAATTTTCACCTTCATACGTTTAACTTTCCCAAGTCTCTATCGTCGAAAACAATGGAGTGTGGTAAACGTTTTAATAAAGGGTCAAATTGCAAAATAAAAACGAACATACCTGTACAGTGTACATATACATTTTTGACTATATTTTTTTTCGATTGAATGTATTAGTTTTAAGATATTGTGTGTTTTTATGTTTGTATACAATTTTTTTTCTTTTTTTTTGGGGGGTAGGTTTAAGTCGAGCAGTAGTTTTGGAGTAAAGAGCTTTTATGGTAGAAAATTGTTTCTAGTTGGTACTTTGAAAAGGTAATTTTCCCAGTAATTTTCTCAAATGTTTTTTAGTTTTGTCTTTAGTTAAAAAAGGAAAACTACCTTTTTTAACTAAAGTACTTAATACATGTAAAGGAACATAACAGAATAATTATTTCAGTTATCGTTATAACTTATTACAATTTTTTTTTTTTAATAATATAATACATACCGAATTTTGCTGAAAATCGTCATTTAAATAATATTTTTTTACTTTATTTTCAAACTTAAAATAATAATAATAAATTATTCTGTTTAATTATCTAAGGGACTAACTTTTATCATGTGTAAATATATAAAAAATTATTTATATATACACGATTTTTTAAATTTATATTTTTTTTTAATTAATCCATATCCCGAAACAATTATTCGATATTCATTGAATACTAATAAAAATCACACGTTTCGTAGTGTTATACCAAAGTGTAAGTTTAAAAATTAAATAGTAATTTAGCAACTAAGTAATTGAAAAATTTTGCTTAATACTCGCACTTCATCAAATATAACTAAAATAGGTATATATATATATATTTACAAAAATACCCATGTATACTGCAGTTTACTTGCATATAAGGGAACCGTTACAAAATAATGATAACCCTTTTTGTTGACCTTTCGCGAATTATCCTGTACAGTGTACGTGGTAATGGACGATAGCACGTCTCTAAATGTTTGCTCGGATCTTATACTTCCCTAAAACATGAAAAATACTATACCCCAAGCACTAATTTTTTTACACTCCCTCGTTCACAGTTAAAGTATTCCACCGGGAAGATGATTTTGTAATAGGACTAGCAAAGAATAATGGCAAACTTAAATATTCGATTCAGTATAATATATTCGCCCTTAAGTCTGTTTATCTTTTTTAAGTACAGTGACAGTTATCTCGTATATCGTATACAAATCGTACTTATTCTAGGCCTGTTCCTGCGTTTATTGCGCAATAGATAACTTTCCCGGATCGACAATGATACAATATGATAGGTACCTATAATGACACTATAGACGTGATGTTTTCAGTGTATAATTCACAAAAATAAATAATCAATATTCCTACAAATATTCTCGTGTACAATTATAGTACACAAAAGCCACGATTTTTAAATATAATTTTATATTTTTTAAAAGTGCATTCGTCTAGGGATGGAGAACAATGTTTTAAATGTTATCAGGACGGGATTGATTGATTGACTGATTTTCAAATTTTGGGCGGACGTACCTACTTGCGTTTTTGTTAGATTTTCAATGTATAATAGCAAATGGCGAGTAAACAGAGTATTTCACTATGATTCACTAATTTAAAATGACGGACTAATGGACCCTGCACAACTCCATTATACCACAACTTTAATCCTCGTATATCCTCGTGGGATCCCTTATATACACATATAATAACGTTTCATATACAATCATAATAATTTCCTGTCATTTTATTTTATATTCATTAAAAAAATATGGGTTAAAAATCCGTAATCTGGATTACTGTTTATATTTTATATAAAAAGCACAATTCATTTTGGATCCATGTCAATAAATTGCGCGCCCATAGTTAATAAATATATATTAATAACTTGCTATATAATATAATTTTTCAATAAATATTAGATATTATTTTATTACAATATATAAATATTATGTAATATTAAAATATACTAATATACGAGTATGTATATAAATACTTAAATGAAAAATATGTTTAATTAATAGTCAGACGCCTCGATGCAGATAAATATTTATT
Organism: Pemphigus obesinymphae; assembly: GCA_025469235.1. Taxonomy (NCBI): domain Eukaryota; kingdom Metazoa; phylum Arthropoda; class Insecta; order Hemiptera; family Aphididae; genus Pemphigus; species Pemphigus obesinymphae. The sequence continues at coordinate 44,558 of JAIPRL010003259.1, read as the reverse complement.
TTGGTATTTCTATGGAAATTTATTATAGGTATTATATATTATTTAATTATAAATATTTATGAGATATGAATAAAATCGTATTCGCGTAAATATTGATTATACTATTATAGTTGACTTTGCTCCATATTCAAAATATGCCACTCTACTACACGTACGTGGCGATATTATTAACCAAGAAATGAATATATATATTTATTTTTTTTTTTTTGAATTATGCTACATAAAATGCTTAAAGATGCATATGATTATGTTCGTGTTTTATTCATATTAAAATGTTTTTTTTTTTTTTTTTTTACTTCATATTTATATAATTTTATCTATGTGGTAATATTTACAAGTACCTATAATGAAACGGTATTAAATGATCTGCAATGTTATTTGTAGACGCCCAAAAATATTTACGAAATTTTATTATATTTTAATATAATACTAGTTTAAGTGCGACGCCTATCGGGTACAATTCCTTGTAAGTGCAATTCCTTTTATGTGAGACTATTTGTAAGTCTAACACCATTTGAAAGCGGAACCTTAAATTTTAAACTACGATTGAGTGTGACACCTTGTAAGTTTAACTTTTATTGAGTAAAACACCTCATTGGTAGAATTTCTTTTGCAATTCGTATACGTCGGTGTATGTATTTCATCGGAAATAATGTTTGTTAATTAATTAATTTTAAAAATATTCCGACAAAATAAGTAATCCGAAAATTGATCGAACTTACTATTCTCTGATTTTAATAAGAACTCGAGTGTTACAGGTTTTACTCAACCTCAACATAAATTTGATAAAAATTTTAAGAAATATTTACCGTTAAATATAATAGTGGTATAAAATAAAAAAGTATAATATAATATAGTAGGTACCTACTCCGTACATAATATAAGAAGTCCCTCGAACTTTTCGTTCTCGAATTTTTACATAACCAATGTCGTCAGGTCAATTTGTTCGAAAGTAAATATCGTACATATGATAAAAGTTTGTCGAATGAATCAATACAAATTTAATTCAAATTGTGAAAAATACTACGGAAGTCCTACGATTTTAAATTCATTACTTATATAAGATATAAAAACTATAGTATAGATACCTACCTACTCTATGAATCGGCGGGACAGACATAAATTCATAATACGGACTCGTCACAAAATATCATATAACGCATAATTTAATTAAATATAATAGGTAGGTAGGTAAAAAATTGAATTCAAACAAAAAAAAAAAAAAAAAAATATAAGAAAATATATTACAATTTCGGATATCAGATAAAAACTTCGCAAAAAAACGTAGGCATAGTGGGATTCGAACCGGCATCTCCGTATTAAAAGTACATTCCCTTTTCCATTTAGCTACAGAATCGATGACAAACGGTCGAAATTGTTCGTATTTAAACTATTGATATAACATATGGATGCACCAATACAAAATAATAATGAAAAACGAGGGAAAAAACTTGGAAAAAATGCAAAAAAAAATGTCGGCGACCGAGCTTTCGATCTAAACAGGTACGCATCTAAACACTAATTCATATCGAACGATCTAACTAACCGATTTGAATAATCATACGAAACGTGCGTCTAATAAGTACTATAAACAACACGGGTGGCTCGACATCGTAACAATGCGAGAGAACGTCGAGCGATAACGGACGGGAGGCGAACTATGATAACGAATGGCAAGTCGGGAAATGCGTTTTTTTTCCAGGCGTCGAAAGCTCAGAGAAAAGGTAAAAAAGGGGAGGAACGAAAGGCGTAAAAATTAAAAAACGACCGGAAAAAAGTTTGAAAATGGTAACGGTAAAGGAACACACGTCGAGCGGTGGCGAAAACGTGCCAAGGAATTACATTTCTATAAGAGGTTTTTCTCACGGAAAAACCGTGTAAAAAAAAGTTAGCATTTTATATAATATAAGAAGATTATTTATTATTTTTTCAATAACTCGTTTAGTCAGCGTACTTAAAGTCATTGATTACGAATAGGTAATTATATTTATATATATTAAATTAAAATCAATGATGTCTTATACGATGAAAATATATGTTATATACGTCCTAGGTAATATATTTAATAATATAGGTTTATATGGGTTTGTATAGGTCTGTAAATAGACTGAAAACTTTATTCTAGGGAAACAAAAGATCACGGATCGATTCGAACAGAACTCTATAAGTACCTACTTATATAACCTATAGTTGTAATTAAATATGGTAAAATTTAATTTAAAGTTTATTTTCAACAAAGTCCGTGTATGGACTATGAAATAAAATGAGAAAATGAGCGAAAGTTAAGGGCATTTGTTTTATACAGGATTAATGCATATACCGATGTTTCCATCGCAGTGTTGATGAATTATCAAGAAAAATAAATAAATAGCTTGAATAAATAATTAATAAATTGTTTGACGGTAATCGGTCAGTTTTATACATAAGTTTTTTGGACATGATCTAAATTTCTAAATTAAAAATATACATTTACTTTTGAACATAGAATGACTTTTTCGAGTGAATAAAATAGATAGGTATCTTACACCCCGTTTAAACATATTTAATGTTTACTTTCGGATATGTAATAGTTGACATATCATATACCTACTAAAATCTATAATGATACAGCATATAATTGCTATTTTACTAAAATATCACATTTTATTTATCCTTTTTATAAATTACTTATCATAAATCCTCTATAACCAAAAGAATCAATACATTATCATAATAATATTATATTAGAATATTATAGGTACAATATATTTTTAAAATAGCTATTGTTAAAAATAATATCATTGTAAAAAAAAATTTTATTAAAAAAAAATGACGACATAATACATACATTTTATAATATATTTTAATCAAAATCATTGCTCATTTTTGAATTCCATATATATTTTGGTAGGTAATAAATCTCTATTTAGATTTCATAACCTATCCGTAATAAGAAATGATTAAAAAATTGTATACCTATACCATGAATTTATGGTGTTATAAATGCATAAACACATAAACACAATGTGTGTTCAAAATCTAAGTTTAATTTAAAATTTTTTTTTTTAAAATAGGAACATATTACATAGCTAGAGCATGAGTTAAATATTGTTTTATCAAATACATTATACTTACATTAAACGAAATATTATATGTCTTAATTATGGCTAAATATATATTTCATATGTTTTCACTTTCGGTAGATTAGTATTATATTTAAATTTAATAATTTCAAAATGTGCTTTAAATAGTACAATGAAAATTGTATTACCCATCGCAAAATTCAAATTGATATTTCCCAAGATTATAAATACAAAATATTTCCTAATTATATTGTTCATAAATATAAATATAAATTATTAAATAAAAACAAAATGTTATACTTTCAACATAATAAAAATATAATTTACATTTTAGCGTATAAATAAATAGTGTTTTTGTGAGCATGAGATTATTTAAAATCCAAAAACATATTTGATTTAAAATTATAAATGATTATTTCATAAATATATGTATTTAAAATATCACTATTTCAAAGTCCTTTAATTCGACTAAAATCTAGATAAATTAAAAAAAATTCTTCATAATTATTCCTTAATTGATACTTTTAATCCAATACTATTTTGTTAGTGGATACACTTCACTCCTAGGATAGATTTCTAGTCGTCAATGAATTCAATTTTAAAGCAATGCTAAAGAATTTCTTTCCATAAAATTATTCTGATTGGAGCTCGTTGCGTTTATACATAATCTTTACAAACGAAAAAAATATTTGAAAACATTTTGAAATAAATAATTAGTTTAAAAATATAAAAAATGTATGACGTCAATATATACAATAGTAAAATACATACTCGGTGTAAATTTGAAGTTCCTAGATATTTATTTATTTTTTTCAAAATATCAATGAAATTGCTATTTAACCTGTTTTCACCGTATTTTATAGGTTGGGATCTTTCCGTAAGGGTTTATCGAAAATTCGAAAAATGTATAATTAAACCTTTCAAAGTAACACACCGATCACATATGATTTCTGCCAAAAATGTAGGCAAGTCTACACAAGTTGTTTTCAGAAAAATAAAAAAAATAAACCTTTCAGGTATTGAAATACAGATGGTGAAAGTTGATCAATCCCCGATGAGAATAATACACTTGTATTAGTAATGTTATTATTATTTTAGTTTCTGAGCGAAAAGAGTAATTTATAGTGGTCTCATAATGGGTATGTGTTTTTATACGTCTGTATGCATTTTTTTTTTTTTAGGTACACCCATTCAAGCAGAAGTCTTGTCGTAGAAAACGACTATAAAAATGGAAAAATGACCTCTCTAATAGAAAAATAGAAACCAACTTACTGTCTTTAGTTCTTTACTCTGAAACACCTGCTTAACTCCTTTATGTCAAATAAGTGTATAGAGACATAAAAAAAAAAAAAAAAAAAAAAAAAAAAAAACATTATTGTAAAATAAATATGAGCTTATAACCGAAAGATTTCTTATTCCGCTCTAAAAATCTAAAATTTATACTCAAAATGCAATTTATTTAAATGAAAAAGGAGGAATATACGTGTCCGGTTTGGCGTAATAGCGGAGTATCAGATGAGTATTTATTTCGAGTGTTTGAGTAAAATAGGACGTGCAATTTATATTTCACGGCGTTCCTTTTTGTTCGTTCGTTTAGGGTCAATATGCCGTCGGGTGCAATGATACGTGCAACGATATATTCGACATTGGTTATTTACACTCGTCTTTGTGGACTCCAAACTATATATATAATAAGAAACGGACCTTATATATCGTGTTACGTCCAGCGATATATTATTACACATTTTCTCGTCTGAGAAATTATAAAGCACTCAATTTGGTTTTGTTGTTTAAGATAATATAATACCCGATACCGAGTGAATCGAGGAACGTATCGGTTTTTTCGTGATACGTGTTTCTCTTTTTCTTTTATATAATATATACCTTCTGTAATCGCATTTTGATGTTGAAGTATCTCTTGGAAAATAAAATTACAAGAACTCTATTATGTATATATATATATAATATATATATTGGAACAGTTAACTATATCTGAGGACATTATCCTTAGAACATTGTGAAAACTCACTGTAAATATGTACAATCAGTATTAAATAAATTTAATTTTGATTATTATTTCATACATTTGAAAATAAATAATTCTAGCGATCTACTTCTCATTGACCGATTATTATTTATTTTAGAGTTTTATTGACGTGGTACGATTTATAAATTGTCCATATTTTAATCCGCCCAAGAGGTTTTTCGAATTCGACGTTTCATTGTATTTTGAAATGTAAAGCGAAATAATACAAAACACTAGCCTGGATCTGTTTCCTAGGTTACTGAGCTATTATTTCATTTTTGACTTTAGCCCGTAAAATATTATTATACCTACCTACAATAAAGCACTGGTTTATGTGCGTCAAATAAAAAAAAAAATAAAAAATACTTAAATGTGTCAGCGATATATACAACAAAAATGTGAAATATTTATGTACCTACCAAAAAAATAAGATAAATATGTACTAAAAAATACTTGAATGTACGCTTAAGCATTAAAATATATATTTATTTTTAAATATACCACTACACAGGTACATAGTAAATAAATGCTGAAATAACAATAAACTGAGTGAACCTTGATTTTTAACTTTTATAAAAAATCACATTTAAACTACAGAATTGATAAATTTACTTATCAAACCATTTCCACAAATAAGCGATGTATTTTAAATTACTGAAAACGTGGATGGGTATGCAAAAAATATAAATTTAACAGTAAATAAAAAAAAAAATAAAAATAATTTCAATCCCAAATCTGTGAAAAGTATTTTGTGCATACTAATATTAATAACCTAATTGGATCCACTATATGATAAATATATTATTGGATTGTGCGTACGCATTTTGTGATCTGATTATCACAATTATATAATTTATCAGATATTATTATTATTGTAACAATATTGTATTATTTTTAGTATTTTTAGTTATTTTTTTAATGATATAACTGAAAATAAATTCGGGCAGTAGAGGTCCAATTTATTATTGCTTCAATTTTGTAGATTTTATGATATTATTCTCGATGTTTAATTTATTGCTAAATATTCGTCTACATTTTGAAAAATTTTCAAGAATATACTGATCAACTGGATTCCCCCTTGCTTTTCGATAATACCGTGTTTCAAATTGTAATGTACAAAAACCACTCTGACCAATGTATAGTACCCAGGACAAATCATTGGACCTTTATAGATTTCGTCACTCGTATTGACGACCATCTAAATGATATATGTGTACTGACAGAAAACCATTCAGTGGCGAATCGTCCTTTGCGGCTTCATTCAGAAGTAAATTCTAACGTTTATATTAAAGATAATTTTTTATCATCCCGTCTGTTGTTGATTATTCTGTTGCGTCGATTGATTCGTTTTTGATCTCAACCAATATTTTATAAAGAAAAAAAACGCAACTCTCTTTAAACGTGTTAATAATATTAAATATCTAACACTGCAACAGCTCTCAATTTAATAAAACAATAGAAATTAAATTAATTTTACAGATCATAGTATATTATATATCATAGTATCTAGAATTTCAATGAACTTAAATTGTAAATACTTTAAAAATGCACCTAAAAAAATGTAATCTTTTTACTCTCAATGAAAAATATTTGAAAAAAATTCACAAACAAATATATGATTTTATACTATTATGAAATATAATAAAATAATAAATTATTTTTATGATGTTCTTTGTTAAAATTGTCGTATTTTATATTTTGAAACTAGTGCAGTTTATATTCGTATATATAACTTCTAAAAAAATAAAAATATACAAAAAAATGTTTCAAATGCCACCAAAAAATCGGCGGTATTTATGAAATAGTAACCTAATAAGGTAAAAATAACTAATTGTTTTAGGTTTAAATTTTTGTCAATAATCAACTCTGTATGTGATATAATGAAAATAAAAATTTTATAATTATGTATAAATTCATGCTAATGTATAAAAAATGCATTTTTTAGACTAATTTATCATTTCAAAATTAACTAGTTAAGTCAGTATAAATAACGTATAACTTTTGATTATCTAAAAAAGATTCATATCAACTTAACTTTAGCTAGTTATTTTAATCGTTAAATTTGCAAATTGTATACTTACATATTTTAGATATCTTATAAAAAATTAAAAATTTTCATTTAAAAATACAGTTACCTAATACGAAAACTTATAGGCACATAATTTATCATTATGATTAGGTATAAATATATTTTCAAGGAAAAAATAATTATTACAAAGACCAATTAATATAAAAACAATGAATATAATTATTTATATTGCAATAACTCTCACAATGTATAAAGTATAAACAATAAAAATATATGTCTTTGAAATTTTCTTTCACTAGAGCCTTTTTCAGTTTTCAGTTGTTAAATATAAAAATTAAAAATACTATGTAGAAAGTACAATTATGTCACAATTATAAAAAATAATCCAAAAAGGATATTACGTTTAATTCAACTTCAGGAATAATGAATTAAAATCCGTAACCTATTATCCTTAATAGTAGGTGGTACGCTTTAACATGAATTTACGTAAAATTTTTTTAAAGTCAATCATATAATCATATTTTACGTACATACGAATGTACAATATTACTACTTATTTAATGTATTTTGAATAATTCATTTTATTAAAAATTTATACAATAACTTTACCACTTTTAATAATTGACTTGAATTATATACAGTTATATCAAATAGATACTTTTTGTCGTCAATAAAGGTAGCACTAACGTTTTTCTTTTTTTTTTTTACGAAAAAGAAATATATTTTTCAATTGTATTTTGTTTTATTTATTGTCACTTCATATGTTTTAGGTATGTTTTATTTGGAGTTATTTAAAAATAATATTTGTTAGGTTTGGTTAGAGCTAGAAATTTTTTCAGAAATATTGAAATCTGTGTAATTATATTGTCATTTATTTATATACCTACACATCTACGGTCTATCATCAAATTTCAATACTTATATACCTACATATTGTTCAAAAAAAATATACATTATAATTCATATTGATACCTATATAGTTCAATTATTTTATTGTAATTAACGGTTTAATATTAAAATTTATTACACGATAATTTCATCATAGAAATATCTAACATTTCTACATCTGTAATTTTACATAACGGTCTCATGGGGACTAAAGTTTAAACAAATTTAACTATTCAGATATTTTGTCATGTTTTCAAGTGCTTACTTAGAATTATCTACTTGTAATTTATTTAATTAATTGATATGAATCGAATAAAAACAATTATCTTATAATAATGATATTACGAGAAAAAAAATAAACAATATATATTACAGAAATGTTTTTCGGTACATTCAGAATAATGTAGATATATATTTTGAATAGAAAATCTGTAACTAATATTGTCCATAATGCATTTTATAGAAATAATTTTTAAAAACGATAGATATGAAAAGTATTGAGAAAAATAACCGTATTACCTATATAATATTTTATACACATACACATTCTGATATAATAATTTGTACTTGGCCCCGAAGATTTGATAGGATTTTGATCGAAATTTCGGATTTGATTAAATGAAATGTAATTGGGAACCCTTGTAATGTCGAGAAAAATATTTTTTGTAAAACGTCTCGTTATTGTTGTGAATAATCGTGTTTTTCCACAAAACATAAATACTATCGGGACACGAATTTTCTGAACTAAGCCCCGGTAACTTTATGGTTTATGGATGGAAGACATAAAACTTTCAGAAAACTCGAAAATAAATCGACGAAAACGAAAATTGTTTGAATTGAATAAACGATTTGTTTTATATTGCATTCTATTAGTAAATGGGTACATGAGTACAAGTTTCCTGGGGGGAAATTTAAAAACATCTTATTGTAATAAAATGCTTCCCTAGGAAATACATTAAAATCATCAAATTATTCGATAAGGAGAAATTATAAATGGGAGTCGTTCTGGGGATATATATAAAAAATATTTCCCAAGATATATCATCGTACCAAAAGTAAGCTATACCGAATAATACGATATTTCACCTAAAACTATAAAACAATTATATTTAAAAAACAAAAATCACTTCTGAACTGTTCTCATGTAAAGATTTACAAATTTTATCAGTATTGTTTTTATCATCTTTTATCTATTAATAAACTCTGCTAAAATTAATCTTCAACAAATTATTAGCGTATTCGCATAAAGAAACCACGTACCTATGTATTATTGAATTTTGAATTTCAAATAGACAATTTAAACAGAAAATTGCGTTGGGTTTATTATAACTGTTAAAATTTTTGGAAAAATTATTTAACTTAAATATTTTTTTATACATGTTATGTGCTTGGCTAGTATAACTCGTTTTTGGAGAATAGAAAGCGATATAAACTCTACAGAATATTTAATGGACGTGATTTTTTTTTCTCTTAAAAACTCCATCAAACCACTGGGACTTCTTCACTGTAATGTAACATTTACCTCTGTCCAGAGGTATTACTATCACGTGAAACCCTGTCGGAATGAGCAAAAAAATACAAATAAAAAAAATACCGTCTGTAGGTAAACGTAAAATATAATACTGGTGATCCGAATTTCCATCATAAAGGCATTTTATAAGTGATGAACGAGTTGGCTCTTAGTATTCATGTAAAAACTATGTACTTAATACTTATTACATTTCCATGTAATATATAGGTGTAACGATGAACAATTTTAAAAAAATTTGTCATCTAAAACTAGTGTATATTAATTGTTTAAATATCTATGTATTTAAAACCTTGAAAAACATTTCAGTCTTGACATTTTTCGGTCTTAATTTTATCTATTCCGATGTTTTTCTGTTTTTCACAAATTAATTTTGAATATTTCATAAATTAGTATTCTATTTCACTACAATTCACCTCCATTATATAACTCTACTAATCGTTTTACATTTCTGGTATTTTTATAATTATACCTAATGATCTTATCTAGTAACTCTTGAAATCTAATTTCATCATTTTGTTTATTTTGCTTATATATGAATTTGTTTAAAATGTCAGTATACTGGTCTTTATTCTCCTCTTTAAGTAGCTAATAATTTAAATAGCTAAACAATCATACATGTATATACTTCTCATTTATATGTCCATATTTATCTATACCTAGGTGTAAACTCAAGTATGGTTTAATATAAAAGTACCTTTTTTTTTTTTTTGTCATTCTTTAGCTTCTTAACTGTTTGAGTATATTCTTTCTACTGGGTATAACATTTTATTTTGAATAAATCGAACTTTATCGTATGTATTTCAATTCCCGTTTATCCACCAATTATTTAAATCCATGAGAAATACCCATACCGTGTACTAGCTCTACATAGGTATATTCAAATAATTATTTTAGTTATACCATGTTTCACAAAAAAACTTCTTGTTATTCATACAGCTATTTGTTATTTTAGGTGTTATAAGTTCAATATATTTTAAAAATAATTGAACTATCATAACGTAATTAATAATGTGTGTTATGAGTATAACATAGGCTAGTAATACACCAAGATTTTTAGTACTTCAGTACTTCTCAAAAATTCTTTGAGCTTAGTATTGCTTAAAATTTCAGACATATTTTACTATTCATTTTTTTTTTTTTTTTTCATAGATTTTTTAATATTTTTAATCTAACCTGTTTAATATAAACAATTTTTGGTCCTATACTTTTCAAAAAGTTTTGAAAACCTCCTTTTTTTTTAACCCCCGTATGATTTACGTGTGTATTAATGAACAATACATTTAATTATATATAATGTTATATTTAAAATAAAACCGAAACGATTTGCCATACCTGCCATTTAGTCATATAAATTAATAAATATGTATTAAAAGTATAAAAAACAAATCTCCGCTTTTTATATTATAAAATGTACTAACCATCTAAGATATTGTGTAGGATTACTTGGTGTACGGGTCTCTAAATGTTTGGCACGACACAATAGCCTTTTGCGTCTTTTGAACCGCCACCACGGTGTTTCGGAGAGTTTAAGTTCGATTTTTTTTGGCTTACGCCCATAACGTTTTCTTATACCGTAAATTAGGTATGGTATAATAGCATATAGTGTTATGGGATTATTTTCGATTTGTTTTTAAAATCAATGGCATTTGCATTGCACACCGACACACAACTAATTACCAGAATCCTGAAACTTATTAGATACTTAGTAATTAAATCGAACTTCTCGACGGAAAATAAGTCGATCACAGCTACACAAAGTATACACAATTCGATTTGCATCCATTTCTTTAGAAGAATAAACATCGTTGTAAAACAACTTAGCTCCCTCATCGCTCCGTTCAGAATCTAAAATTGTCTGACATATAATCACATGTTTGCAACTGTTAACTTTGAAATAATACTCCGAGTTCCATTTCAGCCGATAGCAAATTAAATGAAATATGAGAAAAATCCTCATTTTCAACTCTTAATTGTAATAAATAGTGGGTATTTTACATTTTCAGTGGTTGTTAACGAGTATATTAATTTATGTGTAAAATAATATTATCTTAAAACATCCGTGTTTCATTATCTCATCTTATGTCTATTATTATTATCGATTATAAAACCAGGATCAAGTAGACGAGTAGATTATTATATTTCAATCATATACAACGGATTTTAGATTAAAGTGTAAGGTATGTTCAACCAAAAAGATAACATCGAAATATGTTTTGTATTTTAATTTATTTATTTAGTAATATTTTCAATAGTTGATGAAATTAAATTTGATTTAGAGTTTTCGAAAGAGTAAAATACATGAACATATTTTTAATAGATAAAGTAAGTTTTTTTTTAAAAAAAGCCCACTTTCTTACGGAATAATATTGTACCTAAATGTGTACACAATGAAAATTTTTCATATTTTTTAGAAATTATATGCATTGAAAATGTTTATAACCGCTCATATTTAAATATTGCGGGGGTTTTTTTATGGACCATTTAAATTAATTGTTAATTCTGAAAAAGTACTTGTTTGTGAAAAATAATAGTAATAATAACACCAATAATAATAATAATAATAATACAATTGTACGAATTTTTAATGTCATCAATTAATATTTATATAAAATATTGAACAATTTGTTTGTTTTGAGTTAGTACTCAAATTTAAATTATATATACAATATACATTATTTTATAATAATATATTAACAAATTGAAATTAGCTTGGAAAGCCCTCCTGGAGTATAATTTTTTAATGGATTATTGCTAAAACCGCAGGTATAGTTACGAGTATTATAACGTGAAAATATTCCAACTTATTTTGGTCTGCCCCTTCTGAAATTTATATTATAAGCGCTAAACATTGAAATATGAACAAAATTATAATGTTGAATTAAACATAGTTTTTAATGGTTATGTTGTACATTCATTTTTAAACATATAACATTTAAATACTCAATGAAATATTATTCTGTATTAAATTTTAAACATTAATAATTTTACATTAATTTAATATTATTAAACGTTTATTCTTAAACATTCAACTATTAGCGTTACATCAAATGTTCAAGATTACAAAATTTTTATTGGGTATGACAACGAATCGATATGACGGAGAATGGATGTATACAACAGGGATATTTATATTATATTCTTATGACCTTTCAACAAGCAAATTTTATTCCAAAGCATAGTGTTTTGAACTTTATTATTATATTTATATATATATTTGTCTGTTGTAATTTTTCTGTCTCCAGTCATTCGCGAATTGTACTGTTACCTACTCTGAGAACATTATATTTTAATATGATCGTCATCTATGCGGAATGTTTAACCAACCAGAATATTGTATTTTATATATGTAGCTTAAATTTGTTTTCTAAAAATTCGTACAACTCCGCATTATGAGTATTATGAAATATGAACATGAAACATGAATATTATTATTGCAAATATTTTAAATTATAACTACACTATATGGATATTCTTATTGATGTCAAAACTTTTTCTTTTAATTTCGATATTTTCCATATATCGTGGGTCAAGAAGGAAAACGTAAAATTCACTTTTTACTGACACGGTCTAAAAAGAAGGTACGTAATTAATCTAAAAATTTTCGGAAAACCAACTCTGTGAGTGTGTTGAATTATCGATTTCTAAACGTATTTTAAACAATAAATTATATAACTATGCATAAACAATTTTAAAACAATTTGCTTAAACTATATTAATACTATATACTACATAGTACACACTAATACTAATACGATACTGTATACGCTATACGTATGAATAAAACTAATTAAATGGGTAAAAATAATTGTAAATATTGATATTAGTAACTACAGCAACAGATTGTAAAGACGGGTTGATGGACGTTAGGAAAAACACACTCTTTGGCCGTGGTGCTAAATTTCTCATATTCTATCTATTTAGTAACTATAAATAATAAAACGCAATAAAATATAGTCTGTAATTGTATAATAAAAATGAGCAAATTCTAACTCCCCAGTAGTAACTAAATAAACAAAATTCCTCATTATTATGTACAATGGTATTAACGAGCAATGATATTACTAACAAACAAGTTTAAAAAGGCCTATTTTGTGAGCAATGAGCATGCTAAGTTCTCAGTTTCTGAATGTATTTTAAACAATTAACAATAGTTCCGTAAAGAATTTGTTAACTTACTAAAGCCGTATTAAGGGCTTTGAGAAACTGACCCAGGCCAAGGGTGCATTAGAAAAAGGGGGGCGCAAAAATCGAAATTCAGTGATATCTATCTCTAAATTTCTACGATTGGGTGAGGGGGGAGGCGATAAAATTCGATAGGCAAAATATTTTAAAAGTAAGTTGACGACTTTCTTTTATTGCTTATTAACTTTATTTTTAGGAATGGAGGGACAACTCCAAAAAATTGATGACTTTTTTTCCTTATTACCAATTTAGGGGCGGAAATTCGATTCTTTGGCAAGGGTGCTATGGAATCTTGCTACGGCTCTACTATATACTAATGTATTGAAAACAAAACTATTAACACCTATCACCTTAGTAATCAAATCAACAACATGTCCTTACTCTCTATTACATAGTATCCAAAACCATATATACTAGCAACTACTAAAAGATTGATGGACGGATACGATGAAAATATAAGATATCTAAACTTATGTTAAAATTCCAAAAATTGAGACCTTATGTGCATTGCTTGTAGGACATATTGTATTAATATAAAATTTTATTAATTTTACATCTGTATACGATTAAATTAGTATTTTTTTTTAAGTACAAATTTAAATAATACTGTAAAAGGATTTTTATTAAATTTTGATAAATTATTGACGATATTTAGAATACAAATTTGATTAAAAATTACATCAAATGATAGTTATTTCAAATATAAGGTTTAAGTCTATAGTCTATATTTTATAATATAAAAAAGAAACTTGGTATTCTTTTAAATCAATGTTCGGAGTATTGAATTGAAAATTGAATTTGTTCTCGCTCTGTGTGCAAAATATAATTACATAGACATTAAATAGTAATTGCACTGTGACATGTGAAGTTTATCATTAGTTCTATGTGACTTATCTGCGACACACCCTAGACGGTTTTGCGAACTGGATTTAAGAAGTGCATACGATATCACATTCGCTACTTCTCCGAGACATTAATTAAAAACTTGAAAATAAATATGAAAACAATATGTATTACATTTATTATATTGTTATATAATTATATTGTTACATTATTTATATAACAATATAATATATATATATATATATATATCAACTATTGCAAAAACTTGGAAGTACGCTGTCGGATTTGAACGCATGACACATAAACATAATACATTTTTAATTAACGCCCTAACATACCTATCTACTAACCGAGATATCAATTTGAGTAAAACTTGACTATTTAAATAATAAGTACCTATGCAATTACAGGAATGGCAAAGGAAAGGAAAATGTTTGAATCGTTAAAGGGTATCCAAATAACAGCCAGAACGGGCTCGGACCGGTGGCAAAATATATTGTACACTGAGATATATAAAATACTAAAAATAACTTTTATAGGTAGTCCAAAACTGAATTTTCATAACTCAAGGGGAAGTGAACCTAGCGCATAGTGGTTTTGGCTACCCCCTCTTATGCTTAAAGCCTTTATCCAAGGTATACATTAGGGAGGTGGGGGAGGAACATAGCCCCTCTGGAGAATGCGGAAAAAAGTGACTATTGTATGTTATATACCGGAGTTCGAGTCCGATCTGACTCATATTAAATTCGCAGTGGTGATTCAAAAATTTCCCCTTTATCGCCGTGCCTATTATGTATAGCCTCAATTCAATAAGACTTGCATTGAAGAGTCAGCTACGAAATGGACCTAGCTTTTCGTGCTTTTAGCAACTCCTTCCCTATTCCTGATAAGCTCATATATGAAGATGTCTATTGTTGACCAGGGGAGGATCATGCCCTCTTCCCCCCTGGAGAATGACTTTACAATGGACTATTGTTCAAACCGGTAGTTTATAATATAAACATTTTTTAATTTATTTAAGTCTGCCACCCTCCCCAGAAATTTGTCCTACGAACACCCACCCATGTGTCTATCTTCTTATGCAGTAACTTTCACCCAAAAGTAAGAATGTAAGTAGATCTAGGTAATCAGTTTATTATTTTTCAGCTCATAATTAGATCCCGGGATTTGTCGAAAAAGTAAGACTTTTTTACTCAAAAAGTAAAAAAGGTGCATTTATTTATATTTTAATGTTATTTATTTGGGTTTAAATTAGGATGTACCTACAAGTTTTTTTACTTGAAAAGTTAATATCACATGTATACATAAATAATTATAATATTATGATAGTTCATTATTTATATCACATACACCTCACCAGCGTGAAGTTATAGTTATATATGGCATAGGTACGATTTCCTAACACGTAATATTTTCCGTCTATATCGGTTACATGGCAAATTAGATATCTGTACAATGTGCCGTCACATAAACAGACATCGCACAGATTACTACATCATCATTGTGCACACAGGGCACTCATATTTAATTAAAAGTGACACACGAATAAAATTAAGGCGATTATCTGACTGTTAATTTTAATTAATTATTAATGATAAATTAGTACATACATTTGTCTTACTTTTACCGAAACGCTAAAGGTTTATTTAAATTGTCGTTATGCACGATACCGATGTAGACCCAAAAAATTAGACTTGTGTGTTATATTTTTATAACTATGTACCGACATAAAATGATAAACATTTTTTTGGATGATATCTATGCGATATTTTTTTTTAGTAATTCATCGAACCGTATTCCATACTGTCCTGTTCTGTATTATTGTTCGTTTTCGTCTATCGAATTTTCGGTTTTCCGTTAGTTCGTTAGTTCGAAGTAAGCCACGAAAAAAAAAACACATTTTGTACCGTAAATATACGCCCTGTGTTGCGCGCTGTTATCGTCTATATTATTTTCGAACTTCCATTGCATGGAAGAAAACTGTGCCGGGGTTTTGACGGCGTCCGTCCGTTATCACTTAACGTATTTTCCTCCACCGGCTCCGTTTCCTCGCTGCAATCTTGCCCACCTTAAACCATAAAATGTGTTTTTGTGACCTTTGTTTGGAATCGCCCGAATATATCTGTGTGGCCGACGTCATCTGAATTATTTAATTGCTCAAAATTCCGATCCCGATAATATCACTCGGTAAGTGGTTTAGTGCGTTGTTAAGTGTAGTTGGATTGAATTAACTGTAGGCATAGGCCCCCGTACAAATCGTACTCCGTCTAATATTTATTTTCAGTCTTGGCGTTTTCAGAGATAACCAGTGTTTATCCGATACACGGACGAAATAGCAATGCATATTCCTAACATTATAATCGTTTTAATTATTTAATATTTATTATAATTGTTTGTTTTCATTCGTTTGAATTACGTATTTTACCGATTACCGAGTATCTAGTACAATATATCCGAATATATTATAATTTAGTTGCACGTCGTGTGAAGATCCATAAAATGGGTTGTGACGAGTCAACATTCGAATTGCACTAACTTATTTTACGACGTTTTATCGGGAATTTATTTTATTGATAAAAAATCCAGAAATAGTATATTAGTATGTCCCATCGACTGATTAACTACAGAGATCTACCACAGACCTACCTATAATACAGTTCTTATACGTTTCCCAGTAAATGGATTTAAAGTCGTTGCACTACCGTATATTCTTCACAATAAGATTCAATAAATTCGAGTCCACTTAATGGAAATCGCGCCCGATTAGTGTTGCATTCAAGCTAGTTATACATATATAAATCTAATAGGATTTATATCAAAATATTGATATATTTCAATTTGACTTTAACGGTCTGGAAATCATTTAAATTTCTTAAAAGTATGAACCTTGTTCAAATTCACGTTCTATTTACAAGAAACGGGTGGCGTTCACGTGTCAATTAAAAACACGAACGTGAATTTAGTAAAAATAAATTCGTGAATGTAGTTCATTAGGTATAAATACTAACTGTTACAAGCATACATATTACATATGTTATATAAACTATATGAATTATTTTTTTAACAGGATGATTGCACACAAAGATTTCAGTGGTATAAAAGTGTTTAATTTTAAAGTAAATCGAAGAATATAGATAAGATTCAACCAAAAAGGTTGTCCACTATTGATTTTATAGTGGAAGTTTTAACTCTAACAATACTATAAGAACCTGTATTAACCGTTTTGCGTAAACATATTTTTTTAAATAAATATCATGATTTCACGAGAATTTAAATAATATTTATATAGATTTATTTTTAAATATAATTAAACATTCTTAAATTATTTAATTTCATGTTTTCTTAATCTTAAAAATGGCTTATACAAAAACTTAGACAATCGGATATGTGGCATAATTATATAAAAATTAATAATTTTTTGGTTTTAATAACAACTTTATATACCTATACAAAAACATACTATGTATTCTATTTATATTTATAAAAGAGGAGAGGTAAAGAATTAAAGGTAGAAGTTAATTACGTAAATTGACTTTTACAGAATTTATAGTACAATTATTTTTGAATACTAATTAATTATTTTGATCATAATGTCTACATAACATTACATCAACTTAAATACCTAGGTACTATAGAATAAAGGAAATATATTTCCAATGCAACAATAAGCTATAAATGACATTAAATTCGTAGTAAAAATAAAAGATTTTTTTTTTTCATCGCTTTGTGATTTTTTTTTAAATATATTATACATACCATAAAACTGTATTTTGAACTCTGTTTATTATATACACGGCATAATACAAAACCTATATTTTAATTATACCAAGCAAAGGTATATATAAAAATAAAATTATACACTATACCGTTTTTAATATGCTATAAAAAAAAAAAAAAGCAATTTTGTGAATTGTGACCTTGTCAGGTATTTTTATTTACTAACTTTATAATGTTATTTTGTTTGTTTCAGAATTTAAAAAATCAGATTATGACCACGAATTTATGGGTAGAACAGGTAATGTTTATTTCCATAACACATAATAATAACTGGGTATAGTTAAAGTTTATTGCAACACGGATAAAGATTTATTTTTTGTTCTCCGCGAGTTCGTGTCATTATCACGACCTTGAAGCCGTCTGCCGTTTATACATCCGCATAATATAGTCCCGGCAACGCCATCATTGATAATAATCGATACACCCTTATTATGTACGTATTTTTGTGCGCACGTATTTTTATTTATATTTTTTTTTAAACAATACATATTATTATGTTTATTAAAAAAAATTTCAAGTGTACGAAAAAAGCTTGCATTTAAAGAACAAAAATCTAGAATCATAAATTTTACGGTATTGATAAATTCCCGGAATATATTAAAATTACCATACATATCGCACGGATCGCGAACAACAAAAATATATTATGTTTGCACACACACTACGTAAATTTT
Organism: Pemphigus obesinymphae; assembly: GCA_025469235.1. Classification (NCBI taxonomy): domain Eukaryota; kingdom Metazoa; phylum Arthropoda; class Insecta; order Hemiptera; family Aphididae; genus Pemphigus; species Pemphigus obesinymphae. The sequence continues at coordinate 25,546 of JAIPRL010003259.1, read as the reverse complement.
TATGGTGTACCAATATTAACGTTATCTGTTGTAGTGTAATTTTAATTTTTTAAACATTGTATATTCTCGCGTATAGAAAATATGTAAATATTAAAATTTAGTTGGAATCCAGTTATAATGTTAAATCACAAACATATTAACAGTTTTTTTTATTTATATTCGTACACTCGATGAGGAAACCGGGTAAAAGTTGCGTGGCATCACCACTCGTGTTGGATATATTCCTTTAAATATTATATACATTTTAGTAAAATTCTCGTTTCCAAAATTGAGCCACAAACGGACTTTGGCATAAAAATATCAATGATACCACGATGGTGTTTACACCCCAGCCACACAACGCATATACCCACCATATACGCGTAATTAGGGCGAGGGAGAAGACTTAGAAGTACTCAGCACTCCCTAAGCCGACTCGGACCCAAAATTCGATTTATTACATAATTTAGTATTACATTAATTATTTTATTCTACAAGATATTGCATATTACATTATTTGTCTATGCCAACACATATCCATGACCATAAGTTTTGCATTATTCGAACAATCCTAAATATGTTGTGAGAAAAGGCGTGTGTGGTTAATGTTACAGGGAGAGGAGGAAAGAAATTTCAAATGAATAATAATAATAATATAAATGTTTGAATAAATAGATAAATAACAGATTAAAACGAAATTTACAGGAATGGCACATACACATTTTGGTTTCCATCTATCTATCTAATAATATAGGATCTTAGGGTTTTAAAATGTAACTCTACGACTTACCAAAACTATTATCAATAGAAAACTATAGCAATGTTTAATAAACTACCTAATTATATCAAATTAATAAATGATAAGATGTTGTTTTAAAAAAAAGTATAAAAAATATATGCTTGAGAGAAATACTCATTAATATCAATAACCTTCTGTTTATGTTTCATTATTGTTTAAGTTCCATTCTGTTTTTATTTATTTTTGTACTATACTATTGTAATCATTTTCACTTTCATAAATTTTTAAATTATTATTTGTATAACTAATATCTGAAGTCTCCCCCTCTCATCACAAGCATGCTTAAGGAGAGGGATAATCAACTCAGTTCATATTGTCTTTTAATTTAATTTGTATTTATGTATGGATATTAAGTTGAGTTGAAATGAATAAACTATTAAAACTATTAAAAAAAAAATATTAATAGGTAATACGAATATAAAATTGAAAAATTTTAATTTAAAGTTTACATGAAATATGTTCATTATTGTATTATTATAACTCGGTGGGAATTTATTTGATTTTTACACCAATACTATGTAATGATACGTAATTCTTTTTTCATAAAAAAAAATTTGATTTACCTATCCGGTTGTTGCGCTGGGCCCTTCAATTGCTCAACATAATTTATACTCTAAAGTCTTATTGTGTTGTTTGTGAAATGTGTATAGGGACTAAGACGTGAAATCGTGGGATAAAATCACACACACTGTGTACATTTTAAACTATTTGTTAAATTTGTTGTTATTAAACTGTTCTATAACCATATAAAATTCTGTAAATATGTAATTAAATAAAGTTATTTGAAAAAAAAAATAATATGTAAGATCAAGGTTTTATATTAGGTACCTACATATTTCTTCAATCCTAAAAACATATATATAAAATTCATTGATTTTCTGTAACAATCTAATTTCATCGATATCTATTCATGAAAACATATACGTGTTGCTGGTAATATATTTTCTGTTTTTTAACTACATTTTGTTTATTTTCACACTTAATAGGACCCGAAATTAGTATTTGAGTAAGTTAGTTATACAGACAAATATATGATATTTCTTGTTCATTGTACATTGCATGTACACATTTACGAAAAAAATTACTTTTATAATACATCATTAATTTATAGATCGTGAGTTAAATGTAAAAACGCATGATCATACATTACATGTATTGCAAATAATTTTCAAAATGGTACATTTTGAAATAATTTTGAAAACTATAAGGAACATAATCATGTTTACGTGAGGGTATTGTGTTTTGAAATAATCCTACCTACGTATTATACCGGTAATACATAATATATAATATATAAATATAATTTGTCTGGACTTGGATAAGAAAAAAGTTTCTTTAAAACTTTGACAGATTATAAATATCGAATTTGTATTCAAGTTCGTACATGCAAATAGTTTTTGACCCTTAATGTCCTCATGAACTCTATATACAGTATAGAAACTGTATAATTTTCTAATAAATCGTAACTGTTGTAATTAAGAGGAATGAGGATGCTACACTCTAATTTTAGCGGTATTAAAATACGCTTATAACTACAACATCTGTCTTAATAACCACCGAGTTAAAATGTGTACAAAATAGGAAACATAAGAATATTTGCTGTGCCGTAGCGTAGAGTTCTTTTAGTTAACGTTTTTTTAAGTTTATTTTTAAAATTTTAAAATGTCACTCTTTTTTATCACGAATTTTAGGATTTCGAATAAACATATATTACTATATATAACTACAGTACATTTTCTCATCTTTCATATTTTCCATACATTTTGACATTGTATATACCGTCTCACAGCGTGAACGTGGTTTTTAACGATATAATATCGTGATAACACAACGATACGAATGGTAAATACTGACACACGATGACTATATTTAAATTACTCTTAAAATATGGTTAAATATTATTATAAATTGTCGAAGTTAAATTGTTTATAAAACTTTATAAAAATTGCCTAAAACTCCTTAAAAACCGGGGAATAATGGGCTCTTATGTATACTATAGTATATTTGAAATAATTTAATTAAAAAAAAAAAAAAAAAAATGAATATCTATAAGTATAATGAAAATGTATATATTTATATAATATATGTACACCGTAATATACTATGTACTACGAGGTGTAAAATGTTTTCATTAACGTTCATGACGGTCTGTGGAGCGTGCAAACCGTACGTATATTATTCTGTAAAGTATATAGTTTACCGAATATAGTAGTATAGAGTTATCGTGTTCGTGGAGGAATTAATGAACTAAAGTTGCACATTAATTAATAACGGCCAAAATATTAGACTTCTCTTATAGTTGTTTTAACGAAAACAACCATGCACATAATATAATATACGATTTGAATATGGTCGATAATGAACACCGTACACAGAAATGACGTTCAACGTGCATGCATCTAAAGTTCAATATATGACCCCCAGTAAATTTCGTTAAAGTAACGCGCCCAGATAACGTTTGCATATTATTAAACAGTAATGATTATAACGTTAAACACCAAAGTATAAATACATTATCTATACTGAACCAGATATATCTGCGATTCCATTAAAAAATATAGATTGATTTAATAATATGGTCGTTTTAATATACGTCCAATAAAATGTTCGTTGATATTTAGAAATAAAATATTTGTTTATTTAACAGTAAAATAACAAAACTTATTATTAATTTAACAATATCTTTTATCAATGTCTTGGGTAAAATTTTCCAATTGAATGCAAATTTATTTGAATTGACAAATATTTTGTGTTTCACTCTTTCTTCTTCTTCGTAGAACAAACGCCCATTTTTTAATCATAATAGTCAATTTAAATAGAATATTTTTCCAATTCAATAACATATTTTATTATAATAATAAAATTTGTATTAATTTTACAAATTATTTTTATTAAATTATGACTTGTATATTTTGTGAAATTTACAAAATTAATTTGTTATTGTAAACACATTTTTTAATTAATTTAACAATGTTATACATTAAAGTAATAAAAACGGTATTATTTCAACAAATATTCGTTTGTTAAAATTTGAATATTGCGTATTGTTAATTGTACCAATGATATTTGGTTCAGTGTAGATATTACGCGCCTGGTGTATTATGTTAAAAATCATTTATTTATTTATTTTTCGTTGTTAGTTTACAGGTTTTGAAAACGAATTTTAAATTAACCATTATATTTAATTGTACTTCAAGTAGGTATCTACAAAAATCAAGTATAAAAAAATCCTTTTCTTACTACATATCAGTAGATTGAATTATTACTATATTGTATGACATATTTTTCAATAGTAGTTATTTATACGGTTTCAAGCTTATTTAATATAAACGGGAGATATGACGTATGCGACCAGAACTATAATTACGGTATAAACGATGCAATTATGCATCGATTGAATTATAAATGATATATTTGGAACCTCATATTATGAGAAGTATAATATTATAAGAATAATATATAAGAAGTACATTTTAAATGTTATGCATTAACTGCCAATGGTAAAAAAAATAACGTTTGTAATATTTGCAATGTGTTATAATACACGTGAACGCTGATGTAGATATTATACGAGTATACAATATGTTTATTATATAAAATATGCATTTTGAACTTTTTTATTATTCATTCCATTAAATGCAATTATATAAATACAAAATCCCTTAGAAATATATAAGGACCTAAAAGAAAAGGTCATAAGTCATAATATTATCGTACAGTTTCAAATATAAATCAAATTAATATATTTATATTTTATAATAAATATGTTAATGTGGGGTTAGGTCGTACGCTTTTCATAAATAAATCAATGTTTAATGAAATATGCGAAACCAATTTGTGAGAGTTGTACCATTGATATTATTATACTGATTAAATTCAGATTAACAGAATTTATTATGATAATAAAGTACGCAATGAAAGCGTTAAATAAATAAATAAATTAGATAAATTTCACCCAATATCATGCGTATGTTACAAAAAGATATTATGTTTATACATTCTCAATGATTACGCGTAATATGTTAAAACATTTCAAAGATGGCGACAAAACAGACTTTACCATACAATCTCATGACACTAGACAATCGATCGACGTTAGATACAATAATAATTATGTAAAAAAAAATGATCAAATCTCGTATAATCTATTTATACATTATAGATGTTAACTTAATGTTGGATTCGGATAAATGAAAAATATGATTTTTTTTTTTGATATTTAAAAACTGATAAAATAAAATACATTTATATAAATATTTCACGGCGCGTGGCGCTTAGTTTGAGAAGCTAGTCTAATTTAATCTCCAATTCTTCAGAATAATGATTGTAATATTATTATTTTATAACATAAATTATGTATAAAAATTTATTTTGAATAATTTTTGTTTTTTATTACTATAATTATGTGAGCATATTTTTGGGCTTTTTATACCCCTCCAGGTATCCCACCTCTTTTTCAACAACTGTTACCTAATAGTATACTCTCTACTTCAGATTACCTCAGATAACCTGTTCTCCCCATAAAATAATCAGGACAGTGACCATTTTTTTTGTCACTTGGTTGGTACTCTACAAATGTCTACTAAGAATTTCCTCTCAAATATTAACATGTAGTTGGTCCCCCCCCTCTCCAATAAATGCTTACATAGAAAACAGCTGATACATTTTTTTTTCATTTTAATATATTAACATTCCAAATATATGGAAATTTGATATTTATATTGTATATATTGTATGTGACTGATTATATTTTGTAAATACAAAACGTGCGATACAGATGAATAATAGGACTGATAAAAAGTTTAAAACACATTGGACCGTACTTTAATGTAATAAGTAAATTAGATGTATAGATAAAAAGTCGGTCAGTAGGGGATGGAAGCACTTCGCTCGTCGGGTGTCAGTATAGGTGGATGCACTTCGCTACTGGGCAGGATACTCTTGGTTGATGTATTGCCATTTGAAAACAATGATAAATCATTGCATTCAATAAAACGTAGCTTCGATGTAGTATACATAACTCTTAATATTAATTATATACTTACTCAGTACCTAACCTATGTTTAACATTACATTGAAGATCAAATGTAGAAATAAATATGATTTAGTGTGACCTTATGCATATTTATTAAAATGTAATAGGTATGATATATTTATAATAGCTCAGTTTCATGTAGGCACAGTAATTACTACATAATATTATACAGTATATTTTATTGAATGTTCAGTTTATGACAGATAATATTGAAAACGAACAAAATATTATGTAAATTTTGTTAAATTAATGCACGACAAACGTTATACTAAATTTTTCCAGGTCTTAAAATATCATTTTACCAACCATTTGGACTTAAATACCTCAAAATTGATCGTTTTGTCGAAAAAATTAAAATGACTATAAAAAAAAATTGTGACTACGGATTTTCAAGATTTTTTGAATTTAGTTAGAGTAACGAATATTTAACGATGTATAAAATTTTCAGAACTTAAAACCGAAAATTACCTCTTTTAAAACTTAGAAACCTCGAAAACTAAAATGTCTATAAATAGCCCAAAATTGAAAAAAAAAATTTAAAAAAACCTAATCAACGTAAATATATTATTAAATTATATATTCGATGTAAATTTCAAGATTTTCAAGTGATTATTTTCGAAATTACAAAGAAATTAAAATTCCCGATTTGACGAAACCGTATATTTGCCGTTTCACCTAATTTTTTCGTAGTTTTTCCGCATTAAAAAACTATTGAGAAAATTGAAAAATGACCTTTTTAAAGTACCAACTAGATGCAATTTGCTACCGGAAACCGGGTAAGCGTGTAAAGATCGGAGCACTCCTTCTGGTAGAAAAAGTGTTTACAGAAAAATAAAAAAAAATAAAAAAAAACATCACTGTAAAACCAATCAGACCTACGCTCAGAATCTAAAAATGATAATCATTGGAAAACTCGATATAAAATTAAAATCATACTGCTGAAATTACTATGAAATAATTCTAAAAACGTCTTCCTGTTCCAAAATGTGATCCCTTAACCCCGCAATCGGCTATCGAGTATGGGTTAACGATAAGTTTTCCATTAGCGTAGCTTGCACAAACTTTATCGTAGTTTAGGTCGTCCCCATTCGATTTCCAAACCAATTTATATCATATAAGGAATAATACTACACTGTACAGATAAACTACAAATATTGTGATTATTCTTTACACTAAACCTATTCTTGAAATTCGAGTTTATAGTCATAGTTTCATCATATAGTCCTAAACAGATATCTGTACTATCCGTTTATCGATGATTAAATATTATATCGTAGTTTAAAATAATATGAACTGTCCATTTCTTTTAAACTGAATTTATTTCGTCTTATTCATTAGTTTTGTGTACAAAATAATATATAAATAAAATAAAATATATTGACATATTGTATAATTTTTCGTAAATATATTTTTATATTATCATCCATTACAAAAACAAATACATTTACCAAAATTACCATAGGTAGGTATACATATTATATAATTATCTGTTTAATGATATTATTTTTATAATAAATTAATTTAATATTACGAGCAAATTATTTAATTTACGAATGTATATTAGCCGAGCAGTTCGTCTCAATATTTGCCACTTTTAAACTGAATTAAGGGTTGATCTAACGTCTATTTTTAATTATTAATGTAAAATAAAACAACTTAACCATAAAAAATGCATAATATGGTTGTCTTGAATTAATATTAGCTTTTAGATGTATTTTTCAATCAGTATTTGACTTATTTACTCAACCTTATTTAAAAATATTATTTGTCATCTCTCAAATCACGATTTCATTTTTCATGTACCTATATTATGTAAGAACTATGTAGGATAAAATTTTGTATAACAATTAAGTACATTTAAATATTCATTGAGAAAACATGTTACCCACAATATTACTGTCTACACCTAACTAACTGATTTTATAGGATATTTACCCTTAGAGTTTTTATCTCAATTTTGTCATTTATAGTATTAGCGTAAATTGACATATTACCCAATGTATAGACGCCATCATATCTTTGCTTCAAAGTGAAAATATGTGTTCCGGAAATTTCTTGTGAAAAATACGATGAATACGACATTACAGCGTTGAGAATAGTCTCGTTAATAGATTTGGAAATAGGTCAATTTACTCAAATAATAGTAATGACGACGTTGTGATACAAATACTGAACGTAAATTTTTTATACAATCAGTTGAGTAGGTTTAGACAGAAAATGTGTTTATCATGTCAACTTAATAATAATAATAATATAATGTTCACTATATTTAAAACAAGTTGCAGTAGGTATAAAAATTTAATCTTAAAATTAATCTAGTTACAGTTTATTTTATTAATAATATTATGTAGATGTACATAACAAAATGTATTATTTACGTGGACTCGTTATTTTACTTAAGACAGAGAGAAGTTGTTTGAGAATTTCTCATGGACACTATAAAACTTTTTTATTCATATCCAATGATAGATGGGAAATATATGACAATTTAATGTACAAGGTCAATATTGGTAACAAAAGTAATACTATAAATGTAAAATTTGCTTATTTACCTATACATTATAACATGAATTACAACCAATTTTTTTAGTTAAGTTTTTGATATGATGTATTCAACAGTTAATTTTCAATATATTTTAGACTTTTAAATATTATTAACGCATTTGTTCATATTTATACTCTCAAAAAAAATGGACACCACTCAAAATTTAAATATGAGATGAATTTTATAGGATACAAAATCTAAAATCTGATGTTTGTGAGGTGTATCTATGAAGATACACAATCTATAACTATTCCTATTACATAGTTATATATTATCAAATTCAAAAACTAAATCACGAAAATTTTATTTTTAAAACGCCTTTTATTATAATACAAATATTTGTTTATATCAATATATAAACAAATATTAAATAAATTAGGAAAAATATACAAATAAAATGTATACAAATTATTATTTTTACCTATAAAATTAGATTTTAATTGTTTATTACATATGAAAATAAATTATTTTCATAACATATATTGAAACAATATTGTTACATATTGATTTTTTTACATTACAAAATTGTTTTTTTAATAAATATCTCACATATACAACAATAAAAAAAGATATTGCACAAAACTATTTTTAAATTACTTTCAATATACATTTAAATTGTTGGATTTTCATTTTTCTTAATATTTCATAAAAATTGCCTATAAAAAATACCTTAAAAATTTGGTGTACGACTGACGTCCTCTTAAGAGAATTTGCCTTCTCGAATCTATTTTACCCATGTATTGAGGGTTACCACAGAATGAAGAAAAAAAACGGCTACGTAGGGCACTAGATAATTTTTTTTTTATAATTTGTTTTTTGTTTCATGTTTCTAAAATATTTTTCAGTTGTTATAAATGAAAAATTCAAAAGCAATATTTTCAATAAAATTGTTTTAATTAATAAAAAAACAACCATAATAAAAAATGATATAGTAATAGGACCAATTATTAGTCATTTTAAATATGCATATAAAATTTTTTCCATTGTAAGATTTTAATTTTTCTTAAAACTTTCTAAAAATTACCTATATAGAACCTCTTAAAAATAACCACACTAACATCCTCTTGCTACACTTCATTTTTCAAACTTTAAAATAGTCTCCGTTTTTTAAAAAACGAATGGTGTTTAACTAATTAAATTTTTAATACAAAAAGAGTATTTAATTTCTTATGTCTTCTATGTTTTCAGCAGATGATTTTTTTAGATAGATACCCTTTTTTGTTTTAGCAAATAACAGCCGATTATAATAATTATTTTTTTATTTATTTCAAGTTTTTATGAAAATCTGTATTCTAATTTATTTTAATTCTATCTTGTGAAAATACACTTTAACTTCTCATATTTAATTTCGATCAGATGTGTTGTCTGTCTAGTGTAATATTTTTAAACCACTATTATAGAAATTCACCAACATATTTATTAGAAAATATCGTGATTACACAATAATAAAAAGTAGTACGGGTACGGGGATATTTTTCGATTTAATTTAAAATGTACTTTAATAATTAGATTTTTATTTTGAATAAAATATCATAAAAATTGCCTATACAGAATCCCTTATAAATCTCGTTGCGTTCTCCTAATTAGGTGAATTTTTATTTTCCCTGTCGTATTTAAAATGATAATATAAGCAATTTTAGACCAAAACCACATATAGCAGTCAAAACTAAATAAATTAAAAAAATGTATTTTCAAACATTTAACTTTCTCCCGTATTGTTTATGTATAGATGAATAATGATTTTTATAATGCTGTAAATTTACTAAAAATACTAATAAAATCTTAATTTAGTGCACAATTAGTAGATATAATATTTATAATGATATTTATTAATAGGATTAGTGATATAATAAATCCTACATAATTGTTTTTTTATCTTTTAATTTTTAATTTATATAAGACATGTATTCAGACCCACCTCCCCAAATTTCAATAGAAGCGGTGGAGTTTAAATTACCAAAATAATTTGCAAATTCATTAAATTAAATTTGAAAAATGTTAATATTTTTTATGATGGAAGGAGGTTGGCGTGGATAATTTTGTCAGCCATACCCCATTAAACTCTAATTTTGGGGATGAAGGATTGCGTCTTAAATAACTGCAAATTTTAAATTTCTAGTGGGTTTGTAAACCATTCATTGTACAAAATTATCTGTGTTATCATTGATTCAATATCACAAATATAACTGATGTTGTAAAATTTGTAAAACTAAAAAAAAAAATGGTTTTTAAAAATGAATTTTTTTTATATATACGTTACCCTGGCACCCCCAGTTAAAAAAAAACAAAACTAATATTTTAGGGTCCAGAGTTAGTTACAAATTTTTTTTTGTGGTTATAAATTCATATATTATAATTATTATACCATACTGTTTTTATCAAAAATTTTGAAATGGGGGTGCCAAGGTAACGCACCTCTTTACCTCTTTTCATAAACACTCAATTGTTAGACTCAAAGGTGCACATTTTCAGAACAATGCAATTTAATTATAGATATCATCTATATACGTTTTATTAGGTTCAAATTATATTATAGTCAATGATTTAATGCTTTAAAATGTAAGAAGATTTCACCTGTTTTCCTTTCAATAGAGATTTAGATTTTCCATCTGTGCAATTTTTGTAATTAATACTGGAGTTCGGCGAGAATGACTTTTGAAGAAAGTTCCAAGGATATTGAGATGTCAGTCATCAAAAATACGTTCAATTTATGAATACTTATATATTACTTTCATTAATTTACACTAGCCTATTTATAAATATTACTGGAGTTTTGTGTGATTACGTATACCTGCAGGATTATGTTATGTTGTAAAAATGTTTTAGCCATTTATCACATAGAACCAGAGCCATTATATTTTATTTTATTTTGAGGTCCGCCTAATTGCAAGAATGCAAAAAAAAACATAAGGTATAGACGGTCACAAATGTGCAAATGATTTTTTACACATCCTTTATACAATTATATTTACAAAGAATCTTTAGAAACTCTTTAGAATATATACGAGTGTTTTAAAATATATTCTGCTTTTCAAATTTTCAAAATATTACCAATTAAGTACTTAATATAATATATTATCTTACAACAAACACTTTACAGAAAAGTAGACCAATTTTGTCAGCGTTTTCAATCCCATAAATCACACTCCAGCTTTGAGTATATTATATTTTTATTGTAAAAGTTATAGACACACACTATTAATAAGTGTGTTTTAATTATTAAAAAGTTAATACTTTTTTTCTTTTTAACTCTAATAGGTGGTTAATACATATTTGCATTAACTAGCTGCTTAACTAATTTTCACTTTAATTATATTCATTTAAAATTTCTGAGTTCATGATATACGAGTATAATATTTTCAATAAAATTGAATTATAATAATTTATTATTAGTATAAATGGATATATAAAATTATTTAAATTAATATAAATGTATAGTGGGGGACAATTTATTGAGCTTCTTTTGGTTAATTTGAATGATTCAAATTCTAATATTTCTTACCAAAAAAAAATATGAAATTATTTAACTCGGTTAAGTTAATGTTTTTATTATCGTTATAACTTTAAACTTAATACGTTAAAATAATTTGTTGTTAAATATTGACTGTTAACTGGAATATTTTAGGTAAAATTAACTTAACTTATCTAAGTAAATTTTTATAGTTACTTACCAATCCTTAATTAAAATTAACAAAATTTTAATTACGAATATATAATCTTGATTCTAAAACTATCTGTAAAATCATTCCACGTCATATTATTATTGTATATCATGATATTATTATGAAATTTGTAAATAAATTAGCAGCATTGAAATTCACTTATTTATTTCATATAAGAACAGGATAAAAGGAAGTTGAAATATCCGGAAAAGAAATGAAAGAATTGTAAATACAATATCTGGATCAAGAAGAGAGATGAACATTTAAAAACCAAGAAAAGCGAAGACGGAACAAATAAGATACATTACATTCTGTACTGGAAGTCACTCATGATGGAAGCCAAGAACTGTAAAGTTATCTATGGAGAAATTAAAGCACCACAGCATCAGTTTGTTGTGATAGATTTTTATACAAAAAAAGAAAAAACCCAATATTGGTGGAAGATGAAATAGAAGGGCCTTAGTAAGGTTTTCAAATAAAAGGTACTAGGGGAAATAAAATAAATTGACCAGAGTATGTGAATGAATGGTAAAATGTTAAATACTTAATATATTAAGTAGGCAGTGAAATGGGTGGACAGATGGAAATCAGGGATAAGAAAGAGGCAATAAAAAGGGTGGACTGGAACAAGAATTGCCAAACCGGCGTATATAGTGCAAAAACAAAAGCACAGGTAGTGAACGAGGTTTATAAGGCACTGAATTGAGATAGTGAAGATCGTTCATCTAACGAAAAGATAACTGTCATATTACGTTATATGTGTTCATAATAACGTACAACAGTACTTATCCACTCTACCGCGTCTTAAATTTTGAATGCTTTTTACTCCGGTAATGTTCATTGGATTTAAAAAATAAAAACGTAAAAATCTATATAAATATATCGTTTAAAATGTATGATTTAAATCATGTGTTGCCATTCCAAAATTGATAGTTGATATATCTTAAACAAATAAGAAAAAGGCATAAAATACATAAAAATATGGAAAATTATTGTATAGTGTATAAAAATAACTTGAAAAAAAGTCACAAAAGTTATTTATACTTCCCGAGATATAGTTTAGCTCATGGCAAAAAAACACACTCTGTATATAAGTGTATTCACATTCCATATTAAAGTTTCTGTGTTAGTTGATTTTATATGTTATTTCGCTCGGTGAAAATTCTCGTCAGATAGCATCTCAGTATTTTTATATACAAATAATATTAAAATTAATTCGTATCGTGCAATTAAGCAAAGGAAGTTTGATCGCATAAAGATATGAACACGGAGAAACACAAATAACGGAAAAGTTTTAATTACACATAGTACGAGACCTTACAATATACTTAGGGGATTATATAAGCCATCATCAAATAATTTTCGTACACTTTGTATATTATACATAATATTATTTATCGCAATAATATTATCGTAGCTATTTTTATCATATATTTTATATTTTGGTCTTGATTAAATTAGTTAATTGTGTATGTATATACATTTAAACTAAAATCTGTTTAGACATTAGTATATATACAAAAAATAAAAATAATTTAATCTATAATTATTATTAAAATACTTTTTTATGAAAAAAATCTTTGTTCGTTAAGAGGCGTAGTAATCTAACTCAGTTGTTATGTCTGACACGCATTTAAAAAACTCAAAATGGATTTTATATTTCCAATTTAGTTAGTATTGAATTATATTATGTATATATGTATAATGTCCTATGATAACAATGAGTGTATGAAAAGAACGATATTTACAAAAGCAAATTTATGCGTTCATGTTCATATTTTGCGAACACCACTCGTTTCGGTTAAATATACAACGTGAACGCGGGGGACTTTTAAGGAATTTGAACGATTTTCATGCCACTCAAATTAAATTAAAATTTATTTATATTTTGCTATAACTCTATTAGATATGCATATAATTATAAAGTATAATACCCAAAAGTCCAATTCCGTTGGTTGGCCATAAAATTAAAACGATAGTTTCTATGAATCGATAATATTGTGGCCAACATAATATTAGAAAATTATTAATTAATTAAAATGAACGATAGATGAACACGTTATTTTTTTACTATGAATGTGCTGTTTTTAAATGCGTTTGCACTTGAACACGAACGAGTTCATTTTTAATACATTGAACGTAATTGTGAACCAGTTATATTTTAAAGTACCTACCTAAACAATCCGAACACTGATGATAATAATTATTGGAGAGAGCATATTTTATGACAAGATGTAATTATTTATTCAATAAATTACAAAATTTTTAAATGAAATATTTCGTCATCATTATTTATACATAAAATATGAAACCCAATTTCTACAAAAATATATGGTTTTATTGCAACAAATACGTATTTCAAAAACAATGTTTCCATCTTCAGACTGACTTAACAATATAATTTGTAGAAATTGAGTTTTATATTTCATTTAAATAATTCTACAAGTTACTCAATTCCACTAAAAATATTGATATATTTTTGTACAAAAAAATTTTAATTAAATTGGAAAAATTATTTCCAAAAGGTTATAAAATATTTTCACTCGATAATTTCAGATTATAAGTCATCGTATTCAAAAATCATACCATCGTTCGCTAAATTAAAAATGAAAAAAAAAACCCCGAATTCACTATGTTGCACGTGTGTCAGACAAAGACAACTGAGTTAGATACTGCATCCCTTCAAAAATATCCGGAAACGTGTATTATATTATATGACACTGGGAGGTGGTTATGTTGTCCGATAACGAAATTATTTATGTCCATGTTCAGCGAATTGTAAAAGAAGAATGGTAGAAGTGTTTGTGCTGGGCAAAAAGACGCATGGTTTTGTGCAAAGAATACTTACGCAAAATTTGATCCGTACCCCTTATACAGTGCTACCAGTCGTACATCACTGTCATCAGATTCTTGCCAATGCCTGAATGATAGATTTGACCACTTAATATTTACTAAAAGTCCCGAGCACGATGACGTAATGATATTTGAGCGCGTGTAAAAAATCGTCACTAGATGGTAGGTTTTTCCCAACCATTTATATTATCTGCTTGTAAGACATAACACTAGGTTGAATATTTATTTTGAGAATGTACCAAAGGCTATAATATATGAATGAGGAAAAAAGAAAAAAACGTCACCTATCATCGTGTTCATTATTGTTTGCGCTTCTAGACATGATCGACAATAGGTAATAAATCTTAAAGCGAATCGATCATTTTCCATCCGTTTAAATTCAAATTTTTCGCTAAACATGGTTTTATTTTTTTAACGCACTAATAACCGTGAACGAAGTCAAATATAATATATATTAATGCCACAAACATTAATTAGTAACTGTTTAAAAATAACACTTTAGGAAATCTCCCGGGACGCATCATCCACAGTAATAAAAAAATACTCACCCGTTACATAAAATGCTTTTTAATATCACAAATTTCATTAAACTTATATTATTAAAAATACCTGCTGAAAAACTATATAATATTATAGGAGCAGATTTTAATAATTAATAATTAAAACAAGTTCATATACCTATCTAAACAAAACATTGATAGGTACAACAACAAAAATACATTACAGTTTACATTTACAGTTTTTAGTGATTATCCCAAAAACTGAAAAAGTGTACTTTGGGGGTTTCTGCAATAAGTGATTCTTGTATTGTAATTACAGATAATAGCAATAAAAATGTATAGTTCGGACGAAAAACCGTTTGTTATTAACCACGAATTACGGTAACGTGTATCTTGCCACAGAATTCATACGAAAATGGGATGTCTTATGATTATGTCTGAGTTTCACATAAAAGTTCACTGCGTCAAAAATCTCAATAAATGTCCGTAGAAACCATATTGCATTACAATCCTACGTAGATTTAATTTCAATGCCATAATAATAATATTAAATATATCGAGTAAGTACGTTGAGTATAAACATTTTATTTTAAACTAGAAACAGTAATAGTATAATTATATCAATAGTCCAAGTTTCAAAAAAAAAAAATAAAAATAAAAATAGTTAAATAATATATAATTATTTTTCAATGGGACGGTCTCAAAATAAATATAATATTTATAAGTTGCATAATATACAGTATCGTGTTGTTTTAAAATGTAAAAAATGCTATCCGTTTATCGATGATGATTTAAATAATCTTTACTGTATATACATTTTAGTGCAGTTAACATTTATTTTTTTTACAGTTATTTTAAGTTCCTGCAGACATACCGAATATTTGTCTGTTGGTATTGTGTTATATGTAGTCCACCAGATAATTCAAAAATCAAATTTATACATGTACAGTATACCAAAGGTGGGCAAGTTAATGGAAAAAATTAACTTAGTTAAGTTAAGTTAAGTTAGCTTAAATGCCTTCAGATAAAAGTTAAGAGTTAAAATTGAAAAAATATTAAGTTAACTTAATGAAAAATAAGTTAATTTTTTTTTCAGTTAACATTTATGTTTTAAATTTCAAGACTTTTTTTTTAAATTATTCAAATATTTAAGAATAAAATTTCCACTATTCACTTTTTTAATATTAGGTAAGTGCTAGTTACAAGTTTGTAGGTGCTGTGATACAATTTCTTGTCTTTTACGTGTTAACTTAACTAAGTGGTTATAAAAATTAACGATTAAAATTTAATCTAATTAAGTTAACTATTAGTTAACAAACGAATTAATAACTAGTCGAGTTAAAAGTTGAACAAAAATTAACTTTTTAACTAGTTAATGTCCACCATTGCAGTAGGTATACATTATTATGTGTCGTGTACCTCCTACTACTCTATGAATACTGAAATATCCGTCCATTATTATTTTCCATTTAACAAATATCATCATCATTGGCACGCGTATTACAGGGGACAGTATACCGTGTGCGTGTGTCCTTAAAGGTCTGCCAATATAATGGGTATCTTTTTTTTTTTCCATTTCGGAAGTGTTAAGTCGAGAGGTGTTTTTTCGGAAGTAGGCTTTGATGGGGGGGAGGGGTGGAAGTTAAGGTAATTAGCAGTGTTTGAGACGCGCGGAAACGATGGGATCTGTATACAGTATTAAGTCTTCGTATGAGTATACCTATCGGGGTCAGTCCCAATCGATTATACTTATCGGGTGTATATATATATATATATAGATACCTATAATATATATAATAGTGTCCAACAAATTATACGCTGTTGAACTATTGGGGTGTACGAATCGTACATTTTCGGTACACCGAGTCCTAAACGGTTTTCCGACGATTCGCGCGAACAATATAAGCCGTGCGTATATTGTATTCGGGATGTAAATATCATTTTGCAATGGAAATTTAAAAAAAAAAATTAAATGATTTGCGACGACAAACCGCGATCATTATGGCCGTTACCCCTTTTACCATTTTATAATATTTTCGATTCGAAATTAACATGACTTGATACTACTATGTAAAAAAAAATTAATATAGGTACACTATATAATATATTATAGGTATATTGTATTGTTGTTAATCAGTATATTTAGAAACCGAGGAAAATGTTTAATTTTTTTTTCATTTTTTTTTATTCAAAGTATACCTAACCTACTAGGACACACACTTTGACGACCACGCTTAAAAAAACGATACACCTAAACTTGATGGTATTGGAAAACTTCTCCGATATTATATGTATTAGTTTCCGTATTAGTAGTTGTCCCGTTCCGTTTTAAAAAAATGTCGAATACTTTGAATAGGTGAAATAATTTCGTTTTCTTTTACAGTGACATTAAATCGTCTTTTTTTTCATTTCACAAACATATTACTTCTATAATAAAACTGGACAGTAATTTTTTTTTTAAATAAAATACAAGTGTCCGAAAAATTCTACTATGACATGTCAAATGCAGAACTTTTGGGATATGTGATGTTCACTGATTTTACAGAAATGCATGTGCAATACTACAATACTAGATGAATATCTAAAATGTTCAGAATACGGTCTTGAAAAAGAAATGTATACCTCAAAAAAATGTTATACTATGGAATGAAGGAGAAATGCAACTTTATATCTTCCTAAAATTTATTTTTTAGTTTATATATTTTTATAAACTATATACTTGATATAATATAAACTAATCAAATGACTGTAATATAGAAAACTATTAAAGTTATGATAAGTTAGTAGTTATGAATTGATTAAAAATAAAATAATAACTAACAACGTATAATATTATTCAGTACATTAATATTTTATCAAACTTCATGTTATAACATTTTGAATAAAGTGTACTTGAAATATATTTTACGCAGGTCCAGATTAAATACTCTGATTTTCCACACCCATGCTCTTAGTATTTAATTAAATCTTATATTAAAAATATTCTACGAATGTTGTTCAACGTAAGTGTTAATCGGATCTTTATAGAGAAGGTCATATCATAGTTTTTTTTTTTTTTCAAACATTTAATACCTATACGTTTTTACGGTAAAATTTACATGACTTGAAGCCAAAATAATGTTATATTGAAAAATTATACTCGAGAGATATCTATATTATTTAAAGAATTAATGTATTTTTAGTTCGAAAATTGTTTAATTAAAAATAAAAATATCTTTAAATAGCTCGTTAGGTACTGTATTATCGCATACATTGAATTACACATGTAAATATAAGCCTGGGTAAAATTATGTATCAATAAATACCTATTATATATGTTGTAGATTGTTGTGGAAAATATCGGGTCTTAATATATTGACTCAATATTACATTTTTATTGAGGACATTGTGTAGTCTGCAATAATGTATATTTTTCTACCAGATTAGCAACGAGTATAATGTTTATATTAAAATCGCTTACAATAATATTTACAGCAACAATTTTTTTTCTTATTATTATCATAGGCGTCAAGTACACGAGCTCGAGTACCCGTTGAAATTATTTAAAGGTGCCAGGCACCCGTTAGAAATATTGAAGATTTTTATTTAAATCAATATTAATTATTTTACAGTAACGATACGTTTGAAATAATTTTTAAGTTCCAAAAATTTTAACATGAAAATAGTTGTTAATATGATTGATAAGATATACTAGACCCACTTCATTTTAATAAATTTCGGTTTATAACCTTCACTTGTTATCTACTTGGATCCATAGATAATATTATCTATAAAAGTATCTGTAGTACAGAATTTCGGTTAAAATCACGACTTCTGAAAACAAAAATCGTGATAGGTACATCGGAATATTCTGTGCTGATACTATTTTGTGATAAAAATTTTAATAAAACAAATAATAGTTTTTATGAAATTGTCAATAATTAATTCGTATTTGTATTTTGCTTTTACTTTTTTCTTTTATATTTAATAATAATTAGTCCGTTTTCCGTTATGAATCCTGTAAAACGTACTAAAAATACGACATTACTTACTGGCCCCCGATGGGCACCCGTTAAATTTTTTAAAACTTGGCTCCTATGATTATTATTATTATTAATAGTATCGAATGTAGCATTAGCTTATTGTTATATTTCAGAAAACGTGGGGGTATATTTAAATATCCATTTTACAGGTACTCCATTCGTACACAAAAAAAAATAAAAAATAAAAAAAAAGGAAAACACAATAAAAATAGTAATTAACAAGCCATACAGTAACGATGCCGTTATCGCAATTAAAACTCATTAATAAATAACAATGACGATGATTATAGAATAATTAAAATTATTTTTCATATTACACTAGTGGTTTCCACAGTCGTAGCATGTAGGAATGTTTGATTATAAATTTAACTTAACCACACTGAATGACTGTACGTATAATTTTTTTACGATCGGCTGTTTATATATATCCATATAATATAATATTATAATTGTTGTTGTGGGTTTTTTTTCCAAAGAAAATTAAAACCCGTTAAACTCACAGTTTATTCAAGCGTTATTTGCAAGATGAAAGTATGCATATTTGAATTCCATAAATTTTTTATTGTACTATATATTATCGTTCACTTCAATTATTTTTTAAATTTAATTTTTCAAAATACTATTAACCCGAAATTATATTCTACATCTTGACGTCAATCTGACACTCTCGAAATTACCTACTGATTTTTTGGAAATTTAAAATATTTAAATAACTCTACATCAATACAAGTATAAATAACGAATATAGAAATAAAAATGTTGGTCGCAATACCGTATAATTAACGAAAACTTGCAAAATATGTCTACTGTAAGAGATAAGTTTTTCAAAAGGGTGAATGTATAACTTCACTGACTTGAACAAATCTGTCAATAAATTTATTAGTATCATTGTCAATATATTTATAATACTAATACAAATTATGCATGTGTCCTTATTTCGTTAAAATATAATGTAACTATCAAAATACATATATAATTAGTTTGTTTTGCTATATGTAATTACGAAAATAAAAATACGATAAAGTGAATGAACATTTTGTAATTCTGTTTAAATCTGATCATAATTCAAATCCAAAAGTACTTTCAAAGTAGTGAGTAATTATGTTTGTAGTTGACACTTGCAAATTTACATTTTATTTTACACTACGTGCAAATTTCTGAAGAATAACAATAAAATATATAAATATTGCTCCTGACAATATCATTATTATCAATATAGAAGATTTCTGCGAGTTCTTCTTACATCAGAACTCAATTCACTTCATACATGTCTAATTTAATTATAAATTATATCTTATTGTATCCGTAAACATCATTTATTGTTGTCACAATTCGTTTACTTTCTGCAAAAAATTGATCGAAGTTGAAAAGTAGTTTCAAAATCCAAAAAGATTCCATTTAATAAGATGTGTTAACACTCACGCCCTACTTAGGTAAACTATTGTATATATAATATTATATACAACGTGTATGTAATGATATAAAATGCATAGACCAATATTAAGAAAAAATATTTAATATTGTGAATGATTGCTGCGAGGGACCAAAATAAAACACCAATTGATTTAATAGATGCGGAACTGTCCAATCCATTGATTTTGATTAATTTATTGTAATTTATATATACACGTAATGAACGGTTTAAGGGAGAAGGGGTTCTGGTCATCCATCGTCAATTTTAACTGTTATTAAGTTCAAAATGGAAATTTCATGTCATGTCTAATGGTACCACTGTCATTGCAATGTATATATTATGTGGTTACCAAATTTTATTTATGTGTAATAAATTTTATATCCAATAAAATTGTACACTGAACCAAATATATCTTTAATTTTAATAAAAATCTAAATTAATTTGATAATATAGTTGTTAATACACGTCCAATAATACGTTTGTTGATTTAGAAATAATATATTTGTTAATTTAACAGTAAAATAACAAAATGTATTATTGATTTAACAATATTTTTTATCAATGTCTTGGGTAAAATTGTCTAATTGAATTCAAATTTATTTAAATGAACAAATATTTTGTTAATTTAATTATAAATATTTTGTGATTCTTTCTTTCTTCTTCTTCGTAGAACATACCCCCATTTATTATTCAAAATAGTGAATTTAAACAGAATATTTTTCAATTTAATAACATATTTTCTTATAATAATAAAATATGTATTAATTTTACAAATTATTTTTATTAAATTATAACTTTATGAAATTTATAAAATGAATTTTTTATCGTAAACACATTTTTTATTAATTTCACATATATACATTAAAATAATAAAAATTTTATTATTTCAACAAATATTCGTTTGTTAAAGTTTGATTATTGCATATTGTTAATTCTACCATTGATATTTGATTCAGTGTAAATAAACTTACTTAATTAAAACTAATAACATTTTATTTACAGTCGTGATATCAAAACTGACTTTTGAGAGAAGAGCAATTTTCAGGTGTTACTTATGTACAAGTAAAAAAAAAAAAAAAAAACGTTTTCTCATTTTCTAAAAAACAGTGATTTTTTACTCGGGTCCTTTGTCGCTAAAACTGTCCAAATATCATATTGATATTTATAGCTTTTGACCTAAATTGACATATTGTCTGTGATAAAAGCTCAGTAAAAATAGTAAATACACATTTAAATGAGCTGGGTTTTACTGTATTCTGACTATTGTTGTTTTAGGCATGGAACGATTACAAACTTAAATGGGACCCAAAGGAGTACGGTGGTGTGCAAATGCTCCACGTGCCTTCCGACCACATTTGGCGGCCGGACATCGTGCTCTACAACAAGTGAGTGAATACAATTTAAGCGCGTCCTTTCTCTACCCCTCCCATAAATTAACGAAAAATAAAAAAAAAAACTTTCCCCGCTCTCCCTCTATACACCTACAAATACAATATAGGTAAACCTACATATTGTTGTCTCTTCCAACAGCTGTGGCTGTTGTTTACGACTGATGCCCACCCACGTGCCATGCGTAATATTCGCGTGATCCGATTAATAATATAATGTCATACTGGACTATATTACTTACACTACTACCGCTATGCGATATACGGTTTAAAAACGTATACAGTGTGTATAGAATAACGGTATATTTTGGATGAAAAAAAAAAATGTCTGTATTTGTTCCACACCGATCTTTGTTTCGGCGCGAACAAACGGAATGCATAATGGATATGATTACCACTGGTACACGCATCAGAAGCCACCGTCGTCCGATGCAATATTGATGCGTAGAGTGTAATTTCCCTTCGTACTTTTAAGCCACGTGTGATCCTTAATCGAATTGATGACCGACACGTGGAAGAACGCCTAAACGGTTATAACACTTTAGGCGTATTTTACTCGAGGCCAGTGCTCGAATTCGAAAATAATGATGGCAAGATGGACTAATCCGAAAATAAAATGAAAAAAATGTTCCCAATACAAATTACTCGGATGCATAGATGACATTTGAACGTGTGAAGCTAATAGGTCTCCAAATAATCAACGTTAGTGTCCCGGTCGTGTGAGATGTAAGAATTTATTATTTTCGATAACACGCA
Organism: Pemphigus obesinymphae; assembly: GCA_025469235.1. NCBI lineage: Eukaryota > Metazoa > Arthropoda > Insecta > Hemiptera > Aphididae > Pemphigus > Pemphigus obesinymphae. Next base: position 2,593 of record JAIPRL010003259.1, on the reverse strand, counting down.
TTAAACATTTCAGAAAAGTTATCAATAAATATAGATCTTTTATATTTGTAACAACCACTACAAAAGTAGAATGAAGAACGTCCTTATTTATTCTGAAATTTGTTAAAATTATTTCCCAGCTATAAAACGAGTTAAAGTTTGACATCGAAATCCTACGCTCTAAGTCGACTTCATAAATATTATATCGTGTGTAATTCATAACGCAAATAATTTGTTCGAAAAATCCATAAATAGAAACTATGTTAAGATCTAAACAAAGCGAATTAATTATATATTACTAAAATAAATATGAAGAGTCATAGGTTATGTGGGAGATCCGGATGGGTGAAAATTGTTTAGCCTCATTCAATGAATAGTAACAATTGGAAATGACTCGCAGGAATATTTTTTAAAAATAGAATTTATTCACCGTTACTCTATATTAATTGATGTAATTCTGCAAGTACTATTCGAGTGAGTTAGTTTTAGTAGTGATATGTTATAGTGAGTAATAGTTTTTAAACTATTACGATATGAAAACCATAAATGTAATGTTGAATTTCATTCCACTTACGCTATAGTGTATTTATTATAATCGTATTAATTATTGTAATTCGGTGCTTAATACTATGTGAACGAAATAAAAACGAGTTTTATGTATAGCTATTGCAGCCGATGTACATTGACATGTCCATAAACTTGAAATATTATATATAGGTAATAGTAAAATAATAATCGAATTGTATGGTATTAAGTTAGATGATGCTGAATGAGGTACCGAAGTTGTATTACTTCCACAAACATAGAAAGTGTTATTTTTTTCAATAAACAACAGTTTTTTTCATTTTTTCTTTTTTTTTTATTAGTAATGTAAAAATACTACAAATAGTATAATATATAACAAATAAAATTACATTTGATTTGTTATTTATTGCATACGACATTTTTATTGTTTTATTTTTATTTTTAAAGAATCGAAATTCATGAACTTTTATCGAGAACGTATTTAATAATGTTCGTACATTTCGTTTATATTCTCTAATTAAAAACCAACAATCTAATGTTTTTTTTTTTATTTATGTAGCCTTTACATAACGGAATTTAAATTTTTAATATTTTAAACTTAACGTTAAACATAATAATAATAATAATCATCCCCCTTCCCCTCCGCTATTGTGTAAATATTTATTTATTGTTTTCCAATCGGCTGTTGTACTCAATTGGTCATTTTCTGATAGCCCAAGTAACATTTAAATATTTATTAAATATTTAATAAACATTTAAATTCCAATATTCAATATTTTATAAATTTTTATTTTTTATTTAATTTTGATTTTATATTCATTGGATTTTCATTAAAGGAACCAAATTTAAATATTAATAAATGTTAGAAAATAAATATTTTATAAACGTTAGAAAATAAATGCTAAAAATAAACAAATTTCGTACAACAATTTCTGATTCGGCCCGATTTCAACCCGGTATACAACCTATACACTACCTATCGGGGAGTACTTTTCAATCGAAACTTCAGGTAGGTATATAAATATATTACATAGTAAATAACATATTGGGCGGCCGTAGAATATCTGATCGATCTAAACGAGAAAAATATTCAATATAGGGTTAACGACGTAAAGCGAAAATTCTTGAATATTCCTTTAATGACATCGACTAGGTACAGCTGAGAAAGGATTTTTTTAAATCGGACCTTTAAGGGGAAAAATGGATGATGGTCAATTATGACTCAACGACCATCCCAAACTATTCGTTCGAAAAAGTTGATATTTTCAAAAAATATTCCATAAATGACATAAATACACGTACAGAAAGGATTTTTTTAAATTCTACATTTAAGGACGAAAAAGAGAGGGGAGGTAAATTATTATTCAATGCCCAGTCCAAACTACTTTTCATAGAAAATCGACATTTTCAGAAAATATTCCTCCTAATCACATATTATATAGGTACAAACACGGAAAGATTTCTTAAAATTCAACATGTAAGGGGAAAAGGGAGGGGAGGTCAATTATTATTCAACGCCTAGCACATGCTACTGGGCTTAAAAAATATTAATTAAATTGCGTAAAACTGTTAAATGGGCAACAAACTGCGAAGTCGAACAATTCATTTCGTACCTATATATTATAACTACAAGTATAATATATATATATTATACAGGTATAATAATATTAAATATAAAAATATTAACATATTTAACATAAAATATTATATAATATTAAATAATAAATGTTTATTAATTATTGATTTTAATTTAAATATTTGTTTTTAATTATTATAAACGTTGAATCTATTAATAATTACTCAATATTTAATTTTAAATCAAAAACCAATATCTATTAATATTAGGCAGGGAGTCAAAACGGGTTTGAACCCGGGGTTAGAACCCGTGTAACCCGCAAAATATTAAAACCGTGTTAAAGCCGAAACCCGGCAAAAACGGGAAACGTTTTTAAATGCGTAACTGAATTTTTTTTGAAAATTTGGATAACGTAAATCGAGTGAAAATGATAAAATACTGAAATAAAATATAAAAATAAATATTCAATATTAAATATAATAAATAAATATAATAGTTCATGTGCCATATCTT
>JAIPRL010003258.1:0-48766 GCA_025469235.1 Pemphigus obesinymphae | reverse complement strand
TGAATAGACGGTGATATGATTTTTCCCCAACAACGTCGAAGACGGGCGACTCGTTTTACGAGTCTATTTGATTTTAATCACATTAACAATCGATTTCCCGCAGTTTTTGTACGTATAGACGAATGTCAAGCGATATTTACGTATTTTCCAAAACACAAAAATAGTGTAATATTCCACATAATTATATCATTATTTTTCTCATTTTTCGTACTGTTGTTAATCTATTAATAAAATTGTATACGTTTCCGTAGGGGCTATTCAATTGTTTCCAATGTGTACCTTGGAACCGTCCTGGTGAAAAAAAAAAGTCGACTTACAATAACACGCCGTAAACGCTATATAATAGTATGTATAATATTGTATGTAGACATTTAGATAACCACTACGAAAAATAATTTATACTTATAAATAAATATACAGTTTAATAATAATATGTACAGAGTAAAATTGATTCAGCATAACAACGTAACATACAGAATGATCCAATTTACTTGTGTAATAAAAAAAAAGTTAATAAAATAGTTTCGTATACACCGTGATCAAAAAAAAAAATGTATGCTATTCGTTAACTCATTATCTTTTATCTATAATTCAAAAAAATTCAAAAGATAAAGATAAAGATAAGATATTTTGTTTTTATCTAGATAATAGATAAAAGATAATAAAGTCATTATCTAGATTATCTTTTAGATAATTTTATCTAGATAATCCCAACACTGCCCTTAACACAGGGCTCCTCTTTAGTCTCAAAATGAAAATCGAAAAATAATGAAAACATAGTGCTACCTAGTATTTTCGGCCGTAGCCATTTTAATCCAAATATCAGATTCCATCTCATCCACTGTACATTTTACTCCAAATGAAAGTCTATTCCGTTTTCCTCCACTGACTAATGACCATATATGCTCTTTTCAATTATCCATTTTCAAATAAAAAAAATCTACCGTTACATTAGTATACTTACTGCTTTTAAACAAATTACCAAATTTTTGATTTTCGAAAACACTGATAGGTATATAATGTATAATATTAATTTTAATATTATAGAAATATGTAAGAAAAATAAAGAATAAAGACAAAAATTCATAAAAACAAACTAATAATAATTTATAATTATTATATTTTTATTTTTATTATATAATTTTAAAGGTAAAAAGTAAATATATTAGTTATATTATTTATTTTGATTTTGTTTTAATTTTTAATTTTTATTATACTTATTTTTTTAATAATAATTTTAGTTTTAATAAAATATAGAAAGGCATTTAAAAAAAATTGAATTTTTTTATAATTATATGCAATTTTTTCAATAAATGCATATCTGTTAAGATAAAATTGATATATTTACGTTATTTTTTTTATAATATTTATAGTTATTTATTTATTATTATTTATATTACTATCTATTTCAATAGTTATCTTGTAATTTCATTTTTTTGTAATTGAAATTCATCAATTGCCTTATTGATTGTTTCACGACGTTTATTTGCACGATAGTCTTTCAATATTTTTTTAAATGTGATTACATCTAATTTTACAATATATATCGTTTTGAAGTAGTTTTGCAATATTTAGCCAGAGAAATATATTTGGTTTTATTTCTAAATGAAAAGACTCAAAAGAGTTTGTAGTTCGCAATATTGAAGATGATAAATCCCCCCAGATTATTTGTGGAAATACGAAATAAAAACTAAGGACAGGTAGTTTAAAAAAGCTGTAGTAAAATAATGATAATCTTTATCTAATATGACATTTATTACGTAGTACCATCAGACTTGTATATTATTATACAACTTGTATCATACAAAGTTTTAGGTCCGGTACACACGTCCGTCATTTTGACATTTGGCACCGCTGCATCGGCTTATACACATGTATTTCCATCACCGTTACGAGTTATATTCTATCAAAATGTTTGTGTATTTAGATTAAAAAATATATTTGGAGGAAAACAGAAAGTGGAAGAAAACGCTGTTAGTTTGTGGAGGGAAATTTTTTTTTTTTTAGGAAAATGGACGACAGTGGAGGAGAATAGAATTTGATTTTTGGAGGAAAATGGTCCCGCCGAGTTTTATGAATAGTTAATTAAATTATGCAATCTGTTTTCGTCCAACTATATAAGAACCATTTGTATTTTCATTTATTATTTATACTACCTATTATTTATAATCTATTTTGAAAATTGAGTGTCGTATAGACTCGTGCATAGTCGTCGAGTATATAAAGATAATATCAAATCTAAACAATTTCGAGAATCTTAATATACTGCAAGCTTCTAACGATATTTTATCAAATGTTTATTGATACATAGATGCAAACAACATATATGAATATGTACAAAATACACACTATATTATAAAATATACTAAATCAAAATCGGAAATAAAATTTTTCTGTGTCGTTTGCTTTCTAGATTCACTGTTGAAAAAATCACAACCACAGAACTATGAAACACACTGGATAGTCAGATTTAATGTTCTTTTTTTATATATTAGTATTATTATTTGAACAATAAAAATATAATAATTAAAAAATTAAACTTCTGTTATAATATCAAACCGTCAGAAACACCAGCGAAGAATCCTTTTATGTAATATACTTGTATTATACATGTATATATTGTGTATATAAAAAAATTATAAAAATATGTTCGATTGAAATTGAGTAAAAAACATCGAAAATATCAGATTTTAATGGGTACATAACGATTTTGAACATTTTACCTACTCAGATAGACGTACCTAACTACGATTTATTTGTTGATATGATTTGATTTCAGGACGTTGAATCATTTTTCATCCAGTGTTTTTTTTTAAAAAAACGACAACGAAATGAAAATCGTTAAAACTGAACATGAATCCTAGCCAATTAAAGTTGTTTATTTTTAGAAAGATGTACTTTCAGACACATTTTCCATCTATATGTAAAGCTGGATTCACATATAACCAGTAAATAGGCAACTGGTATTACCTGACTATGTGCTTCAACCTGTGTTTACCTTGTGTAAAGATTTACTTGCTTTTTTTTGGAAATAATCAAGTTTCTAATTAAGTGGACAAGCAAGGAAAGTCAATTACCCTGTGTGTTCTAATTATCGAATTAATTGTCTTACCTATCTTATAATAAAATGGTTATCAAGTATAAATATAATAGTTATCATAATATAGAATACTAAGACTTTATCATCATTTTCAAAAGTACGACTGCTGTAAACCTATTGCTAATTTTTTAAGTAGAGGATTTCAAAAAATGTTTAATTTAAAAACTATTTTAAAAGCATTGGAAACAATATATTGTACCTTTATATAATAATTTAACAGTTCTTAATAAATATATTATACCTATCACATATAAGTGAATTATACCATTCGACAAATGTCAAAAATATTGCAGACTTTTTGTTCCCTATCGATAAAAAGACAACATAATTTATACTTAATTGTATTCTAGGTAGAAATTTTGTTTCTCTAATTAGAGCTATATCTAATCTGATTTTTGGCTTCCAGAAACATTTAGACTGAGTACTATTTAAAAGCATTCAGATGACATTTTAAAATATATTTTCAACTCAGCCATCAAAATCTTTAAAATAAAATTTCTTGAATAGCTGAATTTCCATTAGTTTTTCTATTTGACGTCCAAAAGTTTTAATCCATATTTCTTTGAGTTAATTCATATTTATTATTTCCCATAATTGAATAACTAATAATATTTTGACATATTTATTATAGGAGAATCCCAATTAGTTACATTTTTAAATGAGTATGTAGATAGGTACGCATAGATATGTGAGCTATGTAAATTTATGTTATGTTATGATATATGTTTGTTTTTCGGTAATAGTTAAATTTATCTAAATATACATAAGTGTATAGTTTGTGTACGTGTACATTTTTCAAATAATTTTTTTTTTTTTTGTTGAAAAAATAACTGACAACTACAATAAGTACTTAATAAAAAAAAAAAAAACAATATATATACAATATATTGTTTTTCATATTTACCAAAATTATGTGAAATGTACTACATTTTTTTTACCGGTAAAATCTGCACCTCTAATAGTGCGCACATTTCCTTCTAATTAGTAATTTCTACAAGCATATGCTAATATTAGGACTGTCAATTTAATGTGCATATTATATATTTATGTAGTGTAATATACCTATATTTATCTACCACTAGAAACAAATTCAGACATTCTCTGAGTAACAATGGATGCGAAATTCGCGGGAATCAATTTAGATACTGGAGGAATAATAATTTAGGAAACAATTCATTATCAGAGTTTTTATCAGACATTTTATTATTATACTATTTATTCATGTTTCAGTATATTCATCACTCATATACATTTTAGAATATAGAATAATCTTACTTAAATCGATGGAATGTATAGTCTAAATATTATATTCCTTATAATGCATTCACTAATGAGTAACTCTCTTTCTATTTTTAATTGCGTCATGCTTTTTATTGTATACTATACTGCTTATCAAATTTTCTTTTGTTTTGTTTGTTTTATTTGTCCTATTATCATTTTGGACCCGTTCCTTTTATGTAAATAAATCGTTTGCTTTATATGCTGATTTAATTGGTTCAAGTGCAAAAACGAAAGCATTATCGGGAAACTTGCCCTGTGTGAACTAAGTTTTTTAGTCCAAGTCCATATACCCGGAAACAATCGAACACAATCCTATCATATAGTCATGTCCAGCTGTCTCGTCTCTGTTCAGTGATCACAAATTCACATGCTAGTGGTATTGTAGGGTCTGTGATCCCCCCTCCCCAAAATTAATATTGATTTTATTATTTACCAAAAAAAAAAAAATTAAAATGTTTATTCTACAGGCGTATAGTTTCCCCCACAGGGTTTATAATGTTTATATTTATGTAGGCAGCCATGTCTACGTATATCTATATAAATATATTATATTAATATTGTATAAACGAAGGGGAAGATAAAAGCAATAGCTACTTCTGGTTTTGGTTGTTGTACGATAATTTTCACGGGGTGCTTTTGAAAAGGGATTTTGACTCGATGAAATGAGTTGAAATAAACTACGAATACGAACAAATGTATAATGTATATTAATAGATACATAAAAATATTGCTCCAATATAAGGTCAGATAAATTGATAGTTAATGATATCTTACTTTGGTAATACTATGGTCTTGAATTTTTTTTGTGGAATCGTCTACAAACAAGGCTACCTGCATATGATCATTAGCTATTAAGAAGACGCGATACCTGTATCGGTTGTCTATGTCTAACTCATTAGACTAGCATTAAGTCTGGACACATTAGGTACTAGACTCTATGTCTAGCACCAAAAATATTAAAACAAAATTAACTGATTTAATTATTTTTAAATAATTTAAAATTGGCTGGAATTATTTTTTTAACAAGTTTTAAATATAGGTATTATAATAAATTTGTGAAGAAATGTAAATAAATCATACCTATTTGAATTTTAAATATTTTACATAAAAAACAACTTATCAAAAAAATAATTTCTAATCAAACATAGATTATGTTGTTTTGATTATTTTTTATAATATGTCCTGAAATCATCATCATTAAAAAATCAATATGAGGATCCACAATTTTGAATTTAAAGCCCATTTGTCTATTGTTAATACCTTTATTCAACAATATCCTTCCTATCTCTTTATTAATTGTGGCGACTACAATATTCCTTGAATTTTTGGTCAAATGATACCCATGGTTTTTGCTATTCTTCATCCTTTATTTCTTAAAATATTTGTGTCCCAGAAACTTTTTCTCTCAGTAGATTTTATCAACTCAAAATAGTCTTCAACTCTCACAGTTTTGTTTTAAATCTAACATTTTCAAATTTTATTCTATTATTTCTATTATACCAACACTCAAGTCTGCTTTCCCTCCTGACTTTTACCATCCCGCCTTTCCCTTCCTTTTGTCCATCCTCTCCTCCCAGTCTCTACTACACCACTATAACTTTTTTTATTTCACAAAAGTAGATTCACACGCATTGTCGATTTTTTCAATAGTTTTAATTAGGAACGCACTTTTCGTTCACATAATGCTGACATTTGGGTATCTATTTTTCTTGATGCTCTTTATACATTTATTCAGTTATTTGTCTCCAATGTATCTGTCTGTCGCTCTTCCTTTTCACCCTGGTACTCGAAGGCGCTCAAAAGATATCTAAAGAATCACATACATGCCAAATATAAGTCCTCCCATTTTTTATCGGATTACCGTCATTTTTCTTTACTCCGTGCCCGTTAAAAATTCCAGTCAAAGCAATGTCACCATGTATTTATTTTCTGTACTGAGACTTCTCTTTCATCCAATCACAGTTTATTCTGGTTTTTCATTAGAAAATAGCGGTCCTTTTCTTCTATCCACTCTAATGTTAACTTTAACAATTCTACTAATTCGAACCCCGCTAATGCAACAAATTTGTTCTCTAAATTCTTCTTTACTGTTTATACTCCTCGATCTAGTTCACTAGCTGTTTCTTCTTTAGCCTCATCAAACACACATTTTATCCTTCCTTCTAGTGCTTTCTTTTTCTTGGTGGACGTCAGTTTCGCACTTAATTCTCTTCGTAATATCAAATTAACTGGTCCTGACGGGTTACTAGGTGACTTCCTGTATAAAATTAAGATATGTTATCGCTTGGCCTCTTTTACTTTTATTTAAAAATCCATGGACTCTGATATATATATCCCACTACTCTTAAAATGGGTTCTCCAATCCTTAAATCTGACGATTCAAAAATTGTCTTTAATATTTAATTGCCAAGTTTTCTTATTTTCTACATTTTTTTAAATTTGTTTTTTCGGGCTTATCCCCTTTTTATTAATAAATTAAAATATGTATTGTATCGATATGAAATGTGTTCAATTTTCTAGGAAGAAATTAGTCTGAAGACTTGAAATTTTTACTGTGTATGTATTTATGTATTTTACTATTATGTTAATTTATATAGTTTTCAAAAATATTTTCTCAACTTTAGGTTTATTATAGCAATTTTAAGTAAACAATTACGTCATAAAAGGGTTAATTATAGATTTTAAGAAATAAAAATTCAATACAAGGTTAAACATGTGTTATTCTATTGGTAAATCATAGACACATTAGTAAACGTTTTTTTTAATAGCCATTTCAATTTTTGGACAAAATGTTTTATTTCTTTTGATATAGATACCTAATATGACGATCAAATAGATGCATGTAATCTATATTATTTCTTATACTATAAAATTTTTAGTTGATTGTTTTTTTTTTTTTTGAAGGCTTGAGTGTACACCAAATATGTAGGTATTTTATTACCACATATACATGATGTCATTTTTAATATTGGTAATTAAAATTTTGAAATATTTTTTAAAAATTATGAAATTTCATTTTTTTGGTGTTTTAAGATCTAAAAAATAAATTTAGGATTAGTATAATAAGAAATAATATGAGTTTAAAACTATATTGTAAAATATACTGAATATATAATGAATATATTATCGTATTATCGAAAGAAATAATTTATCATTGCTTTTAAGTTTAATATATCCACCACCAGTATCCTAATGAACGAGTGAAGTTCTTCCAGTCCCCAGTAATCGGATTTTTCTATATAATGTTCCACGTATGTGTCAAACGACAGACAAAGACAACTGAATCATGTATTCATGTGAGGACGTCGAACGTCATTTTTGTCATGTGAATACAAGGGTCGGCTTATGTGCACAGCACAGTACACAATTATAGGAGAAACATAGTTTTGACATCAAAAGAAAAACTATAACTTTTACAATGCTGCCCTAAAAAGCTTTTTTATTCCGGTTTTGAATTATTAATAAATATTATATGTGGAAAAAAATCTGTTTTTCAACACCAATAATTCTGTATACCTACTTATTTAAGTAAAATTGAAAAATTATTTTCAAGAAGGTTCTGCTGCAATTAACGTACCTATATACGTGTTTCATAAGAATTAAACACCTTAAGGGGTTATATGTCTACGCTTAGGTTTATTTAACTACGTTCTTTTTTGTTTAAATTATTTTTTCAATGAATTGAAACCACATAAGTACATATGTTTAAGTTTATATATTAAAAAAGTTATATTTCATATATCTAAACATTTTTTCGTAAAAAATACTAAATATTGATGGATCTTTGATATTATCCACGAAAACATATTTAAAAAAGGATTCCGATTCCGATGAGTATCACAACTCTACAGGAATTCATGTGAAATCATAAATCTAAAGAAATTTGATTAATGTATGATAATAGTTAGTGTTTAATTGTTCAGTTTTGGAAAATATTAATTAGAAATAAAATTATGGCTCATGAATAGTGTTTAGATTTTTACATTAAAAATTGCTATTTTTCGTTGATAAAAAAATAGGTATTATTGTATAACATAAACATTTTGGTTAAGTAAAAGATATTCATGTGAAAAATAAATACAACAAATTTCAGATCAATTCTTTAATTTCTGAAATATTTAGTACACCAATTTAATAAAATTTTATTTTAGAAAAACTCATTTAAATTTTCAAAAACATGGTCAAATCATATATAGGCAGATATAGGTACAAGTATCTCTGTAAATATTTGTTGGATCAATTTGAAAATTTCAGAGATTATTCAATAAAATACCTATTTTCAGAAAATATTATTTATGAAAATTTATAAACTTATATAATCCCTTAAAATCAAAACAAAATTACACATAGGTATTATAATCTTCTTTTCTAGAATATTATCAGAAAACATTTTTGATATTTCAATACGATAAGAGTAAATATATTGAAATCTTATATTAATAAGATTCCTAATTAATAAGGCCCACCCCAAATAGTTGGGAGAGAAGGCGAAGGAGAAGAAGAAGATTAATCTTATATTAACTTCTGAAATATTGAATACTTATTTTTAAAAAAATTAATCATTTGATGTATTATATATATATATATATATAACTTATGTACTTAAAACGAACCTATTTGAATACTACAAAAACATTTTAATTAGTTGACCATTTATTTATACTGTTGTGACAAATTTTGTTATAGAAAAGAAATGTATGAAATTAAATATTAAAAATTTCTGAAATCACTATACCTAAATAAGATTTAAAATATTTCTATCAACAATCGACAAATACAATTATTGAATTAATAAGTAATTTATTATGCCTAAAAATGTATGTTTATAAATACCATTGTATATTATATTATTATATATCGTGGTAATTACCAAAATAGGAATAGAAATATTGATTTTACCGGTGAAAAATTTGGATTCAATTTTAAACAAATATTTAGTAATTTTATTTCCCAGATGTAAAAAATGACGTGTATAAATGTCGAAATATATTAAATACAACGTTGTTTTATAAATAATATGTATACATTTCTAAGTGCCAAAGGAATTATGTAATATGCAAAAGCAATAGTACTCTGGGTTTTATTAGATTTTAACTGTGTTAATAAAATGCTATTACTTAGTCAAACTATATATGGTTAGAAAATATTTAATGTGGTTCAAAAAGTATTAATTATCGTTTGGTATTTTTATTCAATTTTGAATTTACCCAATTAAAAATATATATAACCTATTAGTTACTAGTAACCAAAACAGCAACAACCACTATTATAAAATACAAAAAAAAAATTTAATTTAATATTTGGGTACCTACATGTAATTTATTTTAAATATATTTTATACTCACATTTATAATTTAAGCATTTAGTTACATGATAACTGCGGTGGAGTACGATTTTTCAGTGTTTCTTTCTGCAGTTCAAATCAATAGATTTCATAGTTTTTTATTTTATTAAGTACCAATTATTTTAATACATATTTTTATTGACAATAAAATTTTTATTTTTATTTAACCGATAAAAATCTCTTGATTGCCATAACTGCATATTTTTTTTTTAATCGAAGATCAAATGGTTTATAATGGCACGTTATAACCTATACTTTTTTATGTGACCATACTCTATATTGATAATGAGATGGGTTATAACCATGGTTTAAATATGCAGGTTATTGCACATATACCCTCACTACCTCACTTTTCGAAGAACAGATATTAAAATGGTGGCGTAAGTGGAACCATTCTGATTGTCTACATTTGTATACGACTATATACAATAATACTACAATGTCACTAATATAGAAGATACTGTGATGGTAATATCGTACCTACCACCGATTGCGACAGTATCCTTACGCTTATATATGAAATATATAATATAATGCTATAGATAAAATATAATATCTAATCGTAAAGAATATATCTACACTGTAAAAAAATTTTGATTGAAATTTACATAAAATGTGTGGCAAAATTGAACACAATCAATCAACTAGCATTGAAAATTACAAATTCATGTCTAGATAATTTACCATATTGAATACCTAGTTGAAATTTACCAAACTCTAATATTTGTAAATTTACCTAATAGTTATATAATTTACCTAAGTACCCAGGATATATTTATCTAAATTTTATGTGTAAAATGAATTCATATTAATTCTATGTAAATTTACGCAGCATTATTATTTAAAATACTTTTTTAACAGAATTTTTACAAGACTGGACATACTACATGTTAAAAATAAATGAATATTTTTCAAATTAAAAAATATTACCACACATTTTGTGACTTATAAAAATAAAAATATACTTATTTTTCGTTAACACAATATAATATTTTGATAACGCCAAAAAATAATAAAAATTTTAAAAGAGATTTAAAGACTCTATATGGGCTATGATATATTGGTAACTAATGTAGATGGTAGAATACAAAAATATGATTGGATTATGGGAATGATTTTGTCCCGTTGTTTAATTTTATAAATATTGTTACCCTATATTTGATAAAATTATCTACCGAAAGATGAATACCTAAACACTGAGCATGTAATATGTGAAATACAAAATATTTTGGTGGCCAGAATCAAAAATTTCCAATTAAAATAATAAAATAATAGTAATAATAATATTTCACAGTTTTAAGCGTTCTTGTAAATACACTTTTCTAAATTTAATTTTTATTATATTGACTGATCCTCCATATTGTTCCAGTGAATGTATGAGTGGATTGTACCGTATTTCAACTCTGCAGTGTCCCGTTGTCTTGATAAACTCCCAATGGGATGCTTATTGTTCCGTTGTTTAAGATCGGGTCTCGTTTTTGTTTTGTATTTTTATATTTATTACAAAATAACTTTTTTTTGCTTATTTCTTTTTATAAAAAAAAAAATCAATTTCACGATTTACGGAAAAAGCTTACGCGAATCTTTTTCCATTTTTCAAAGCGATGCCTTGCCTTTTGGGGAAAATTTTTACGTGAATGAATTTTTGTCCGTTTTTTTAAATTTAAATTAGAAACTCTATTTTATGTCTCAGAAAAATAATATTGCAAAGCAGAGCTTGTGTCAATGTGCAATTTTAAATTAAGTATTGTGTAGTTAATTATCGTGAATGGAAGCACTTACACTTAACGGATAGGATACTCTTGGTGGATGTATTAGATAATAATAAATCATTGCATTCGAAACAAAAATGATTCTGAGTGGAGCTTCAGTACTCAGTAGGTATACTATACATAACTACTAATATTAAAATATATTTCAAATTAAGAAATTAAAAAAGTTCAATATTCTTGTAAAAATAAAAAGTGTACATTATATATTGATTATTCATTTGTAACCTGAGTGGACTTGCGGTCGAAAATAGTTGTTACTTATAATCTTATTTGAATACTCTCGGCACATACTCGTTTTTTATAAATCATTTTTAATAATAAATTAATTATATTAATAGATAATTTATTTTTATCTTTAATATTAATGATGTTGTTCAGTTATTCGTGATTTAAAAAAATTAATAAAGTATATAAAAAATTATTTATATACATTTTTCTAGATAATAGGTACAATTATTTATCTGGACAAGATAAAATATAATGACATTTTTGTCGAGATTTATCTGTATAAATAAATAAATCTTAACACTGTTATAATTATAAAAGGTAATATTTGTATGGTTGTGTCTTATAGAATCGAAAACTACTCGACTGATTTTGATGACAATTTCGGAGATTGTTCTTCTACCACGTAGTTCAAACTACCCTCTGGTAGTTAGAACTACGTTACGTCCGAGATAGGTGGCGTTGAACAATTAATTTGTTTTTATATTTTTGTTGATTATACATCTATATATATATATATATATATATAGATGTAAGTTTGATTTAATTAAAAAAAAAATAATAAACGGATAAATAAAAAACGTTAAACTCATCTGGTTATTATTTATCATTTATTATATTTGATAATATTACGTTTCACACCTTAACCCCTCCGCGTACCGGGTCATACTGTTCACGGGCGGAGCCCGGTAAATTCTGCTAGTATTTATATAGGTACATATTTTTACATTATACCTACCACATATAAGACTTTAATATTGCACTTTTTTTTTTTTTTGTATTTTCGCATCCTTCCGGCCTTCTTTATAGTAGATTTTATTATTTTCAAATATAAATACTGGTGTAAATTAATATTATAGGTACCCCTACCTACATAATGTATACTATAATATTATTTCGTTAAATATTTAAAAAAAAAAATTACTTCAGGACCCCCCCCCCCTTCACCTTACTGGTTTATATTGTATTTATGCGGACACCATTTAATATGCAGCGCAAACGAACGCACTACTAACGTAATATTATTATTATATTATATAGGGAAGAGAGTGATAAAATAGCTAGCCCCCGCTTCATCGGGCCTAGTCCGTGGCGCCGCCGCGGCCGACGTCGCTTGTCGCCTCCGACGACGACGCCCGCCGCCGTGCGATCATTTTTCTCGGGGGTCTCCCTTTTTCGCAAAGGGACAACGGTGGCGGCGGTGACAAACGACGACGACGACTCGGCGGAGGCGGCGGCGGCGGCGGCGGCGGTGGCGGTGGCGGTGGCGGTCGCTGTACCCTTCGCCGCGCCAAATTCCCGTACCGGCGGCGGGCGGCCGGTAGAAGGACGCATGCGCGAAGCCGCCGACGGAAAAGGGTCCGCCGCCGCCGCCGCTAGGCTATCGACCAAACATCGCGTTGTTTTCCCGAATCGATACTTGCCGCGCGTTTCCGTATACGGGTTTTCCCGATTGTGTGCACACCAGCACGCGTGCACATCGTTCACGCACACGCACACGTACACAATTTTCCGTCATATATACACACACGCACACGCGTCTCACGCCCGTCGTCGTCGTCGTCCGCCACGGCCCACGGGACACGGGTTTTCCCGGTTGGACGCGATGGTGTGACGAGGGGAGTGTGCGCCGAGTGTATGGACATTTTGGATAAACCAGTCCGTGTGAAATGTCAAACAAAAGAAGAAAAAAAATAATCAAGAAATTCGTGTTTACCGTGTAGAGAGCGGTACGAAATAACATTGTATTATTAAATCGTTCAAATTGATGATATTATACTGCACTCGTATTGTATTAATAAAATATGAAAATATTGTAAACATATTTTTTCTAACGATAATAATAAAAACGTTAAGTTACGCGGATAAACGTGCTCGGCGATGTTCAGGTATAATAATAATAATAATAATAATAATCGATAATTCCATTTTTTAACCGTTTGCTCCCGCACCTCCTCCCACGTCCGCAGAATGCACGTCGACCGACCGTTGACTATATTATATAATATTCGTATAATGAAGTGCTACACATAATATTGTTATATATAATATGATTATTATTATTATTTTTTTTTATGTCAACGTCGCGTCGATTATATTATACCTATAGATTATATTATATTGTACTTATATAGGTAGGTAGGTACCTGTATATTATTATATATTTATATAGTAGTTTCTCACAGTGATTTCCACACATAAATATCTTATAATCGAATCCGATATACGTGACGTATAATACTTACGACTCGTCGTCAGTGTTGTTTCTCACTTAATCGTCGAATGCGAGCTGTATGTTTTTTAAATTTAATTTTTTAAAAAAAAAACATCATATAAATACGCGCGTTATAGGCATAAAACCTATTTAGTTCAACTATGTCTTTGGCCACTTTTACGTTTTAAAATTTTTAAGGGTTATTAAAATATTATATGAGCGGTCAGTAAGTATAAAGTCGACATACTTATTTATGAGAGTATGCTAAACATAAATCATTATTTAAATATTAGAAAACACGTTTTATCGCTCGATATTTTTCCGTACTGGTGATACTGAATTACATAATTTAAATTTTTTGAACCCCTGATCTAGTAAAACGTGTGACGTTATCCAAAGGTCTAATTATCTAATCCCCTGGCGACCGTTATGTTTTTAAATGTCTAGGGGTTATTAAAATTGAGAAAGTGCAGGTGCGTAGTCAACCTACGGTTGGTTTTTTTTTGAGATTATATTGTTCAGAAATCATTATTATTAATTATTGGAAAGCAATATACCTATTACGTTGCGGAATCTTCAGACGACGTTGACATATTGTTATTTTATTTATATTATTTTTTTCGTGTCTGGCGACCGGCGACGATGACGATTACGGTGGAGAAATAAAACACTATAGGCGTATCCTATCTACGATTTGATTTTCAGAACTTCTATGGCGGGCGCAGGGTCATAAACTCACCGGTACGTACGCGTATACCACACTTATCGTACCAAACCGCAGGTAAAACAAATCACGGTATATACGTCATAATATTATGATATTTACTTTTTTTTGTGGGGTGTAATTTTTAGTCGGGTAGTAATGAGGTGGTACCTATTTAGGTATATGCGGTTACCTATATTATAATAACGTACAGCGGTTATGGTGAAGGTGGCGAAGGCGACGGTGGCGGCGGCGGTGGCGTGGTCCGTCAATAATATTTCCCCCGTGATATCGATAGCGCGCGCCGTTGCAGATGTATATTCGCGCGCGCCGTGGCCGGCGAGCAGTAGTAGTAGTGGCGCGACGACTACTACTAACCACGGTATCCCTCCCCGGGTGTAAAACGCAATACCAAAGCAGTTAGGCAAAACGTTCGTCTCGCGCACCATGTATGTTGCGTCGTACAAGGCATCCCCGAGTCGTCCGTTCGCGTTATTATCGCCGGGTTATCGTTAACGTTTTTATTTTATTTTTATCAAAAATCATATTGTAATAATTTTTTTCTTTTACAAAAAAAAACATTCATTATTATTATAACCGTTATTGTTATTACTATTATATTATTACCTATTATTATTATTATTATTATTATTATTATTATGATAAACGTTATCGATCACGACCGGTGTGGTTTCGTCGTCGCAGTCGCCGGAAGATCCAATCGGTCCGTTGTCGTGTTTTAGCCCCGCACGCGCGCTATGATCTCGTCCCGACCACGACGGCTCGCCGAATTCCGTCACTTCGATTTCGTCTAAATTCCCACACCACAATTCTTCTCGGACGAATCCTCCGGCCGACCGTTAAACTGGCGTCCTCGTACCTGCAGCAGCAGGGTCCGCCCTCGAAAATGCAAGATCAATTCGTCTATTCTTCCGGCGGCGTGGTGGAAGTCCCTCAATACGTCGGGCCGTACCGGTTGGAAAAGACCTTGGGCAAAGGACAGACGGGTAAGACGATAAGTGTTTGAATTTTTTATTTTATCTTTTTATTGTTCCATTAGGTATATACCTACCTTCAGGTACACGAATTCAGTGCGATTATTATTATCAATCGAAAGGATGAATTTCGAAATTTGACCCGTAATTTGTAGGTACGGACAAAATTTACATTGTCATTGGTGGTGTATTTACGTGGGTGGGGGAAATGAATGGTCCGAGCACGCAGGATCAACCTAAGCACTGTATAATGCTCAATTGTTACAGAAACGATTTAAAAATATATTATTTATTTAATATGGCGAAATTATAATTATAATTACATTATTAAATTATACTTAATAATAATTATTATTTGAATTAAATTGAACTTTTTTTTTAAAATTTAATATTGACCTCATCTCCCTAGAAAACTTACGAAAATATGCCACTAGTTATCGTAGATATTATATTATATGTACCTATATTATGTATATTCATTTTTTTTTTTAACTACAACGCCAAACGGCCTAAACTCGTTATCTCCGAGAGTCTGTGGTACCTACTGTTTCGTCTTATTGATAACCGACGTTAATGCTACAGTTGTAAAGTATTTGAGTAAAAGTATCTGAACAAAAGTATTTAAATACTATTTTCTTTGCCACGAATACTTTTAATTTCAAGTATTTGTATAGAGTTGTAGGTATTTTTTTTTATATTCGATGTACCTATCTAAGATTTTTATCGTAATGTCGGGGTGTTCTGCAATTTTTTTTATGTAGTTTAAATAATATATTTAAACGTCATTGTTAATGTTCAATGATTAAACTAGAGAAATAATTATTTAAATTTAATTTAATTATTTTCATTCGATTCGATAAAACGATTTTAGTATATTGTATAATATTGGTGTCGTTCTGTAAACATTGTTATCACATAAATATTTGCATCTATGGATTCTCGAGTAATTGAAAATAAAACTTCTGCGCTTTATAGGTATTGTGGTCAAAAATTTGGATTTAGAAAAAAATAACTATTTAAGGTGTATTAAACGTACTAGATTAACACGATAAAATCAGTAAAGTTAATCCTATATCTTGAAATGTTTATAAAGATGATATACACGAATGTAAATCCTAATTTAGTAGTTCAGTGTTAATGTATATAATATGATATAGGCATAATAAAATATTAAATATTATACGTATATTGACAACAATGTTACAGATTTAGATAAAAATATTCACAGAATGTCGCTAGTATTACATTTTCATCGAAAATTTTTAAAAATTAAAAATTAAATTTTGATTAATTACTACATACTTTTACAAATAAAACTTACTATTAAATTATTACCCTAAAAAATGAAAAAAAAAATCAGATCATCAATATTTATGTATCCTTAAATGCACTGTAATACGTATTAGTGTAAAATATATATCATCATATAACATTTCTATTATATATTATACTATACTCATAGGTATATTATTATTTGGAAATTTTGTCTATTGTCAATGTATTTAAAATTTGGGTAGTATTCAAATTTCAAATATAAGCATCCAAAACTATGCCCAAGTAGGTATGTGATTAGATATGGTGTTTTCCACGATATATTTTAAAATTAATTTCCTCAACACTGATCGAAGTTACGTCGTTTTCCAATCTATATTTAAAAAATATTATAAACTTAGGTCTATTAGTATTTACCTTTTTTACGACTATATCGTGGCCAAACAACTAGGTAAACCTAATAGATCGATTTTGCATATTATATACATTTTACTTTTTACATTTTTCTTATTTATTATCTATTTTGTGTAGGTCTAATGACTAATATTATGTCATTGAATGAATTATTTACATAATATATATATTTTTTTTCTAATAATACACATTTTAATAAATTAATCTTATTTCCATATGTTAGATTAATATAATTATATAAATATGTTCTATACGAACATAAATAAACATGATCTTCAATATAACAAGTCTAAAAGAGTGAATGTATGGCATTCTTATCTAAAAATTTACTGTGAATTCTCATACGTTTTTTTGTTTATTTGAGTGATTTGTCTTTATTCGAGTCATATTTTATTAGTTTAAATATGATATAATTTAATATAATATAATATATAGATTATAAATACATAGGTATATATAATATACAAACACATACAATTTATTTGTATAAAACACACTAAAATTTACGTATATAAATGGATTAAAATAATGTATTGTATTAAAAAATTTGTACAGACATATACTAAAATACATTTAATAGAAAATTATATACTATTTTAAGTATGAATAATTCAATAACACTGAGCTATAATATGTCACGCGATGGGGGTTTTAATATTTAATAAAACCGTGTGTCACATTGTTTAGTATTTTTACGTGCATCGAGTTCTATATTTTTATTTATTTGAAACGGGTATCGCTGAAATGCTATTCCTTTATGGCCACCTACTTCTAAACAACATAGTATTAAAACGTTATAAGAAAACAATTTGATTGAAAAATAATTGTTTTTGGTATAGACATTTTTTTGTGATGTTTTTTAAGAAACAATTGGAAAACTTGGAAATCTGCCTATATAGTGAATACAATTTTAAAACAATGTTGTTTTATATTTTCAAAATTTGTATGAAAATCAAGTTACTGCTTAGTTGAGAAATTGCTTTATAAAAGATAATTTATACATAATATTATAGAATTTAATACGTTTTCTTATAAATATAATAAAAATATATATTATTGTTATTATTTTAATTGTTTTAGCTGTACGAGGAAATCGTTCAAATTGTATTAGAACTTCAAAGGTATAATTATTAGATATATCAACATACTAGTATGTTAAAACTCATATTGTCGTATATAAGAATAGTTCCATTATTTTGCGTACTGAATTTTAATTTAAATAGGGATTTTTAATATAAACTAAAAACTTTGGCGATAACTATCTTAACGTATTTCCCATTTATTATATTTTCATTTTATTATTGAATTCGCATTTTTTTAAAATATAAAATCATTTTTTTTTAATATACTTTCATTTATTGCATGATTTTATATTTTGAGCTGTTATATCAGGTTACAATGAGTTTTTGAGGGAAAAAAACTTTTCATGGAGATGATAAATGATCCAAAGACCTAAAGTTTCATATATTATATATTAATATAGGTACTTATTCTCGATATACTTGGTAGTTGAAATATGATAATATATTACAATTGATATAGTAATGTGTGTAACATCTCCTAAACCCAAAACTACTATGGTCCACCCTATGAATAAAAATGTAAAACCTATGGTTATAAGGTTCTTAATAGTAGTGAGTCTAGAAGTTCAGGAAGTCAGCTAGCCCACAGTTAATATTTACTTATTATAATTAGCCTATTTTTAAGCTTATTAGCCTCTGCCGAAAGTGATGAGAAGAAGTAAAGATCATTCAAACAATAATGAGCATTTTTTTACACAAAAATGGTCTCATAAAATTAGCTTACCCGAAGTTCTCTTGACTAACTTTCCTGCTATGTACCTTCTTAAGTATTCAAACCTTGAAAAATGCTAATATCGTATAACATTATCGGGTTTCTTCATGTATACCTATAAATTAAATTAGTGGTTTAACTATAATCGTTTCTCATTTTGCAAGATAATGGAAAAAGAGTATCAATACTTTAATAATGTTTTACATATTTATATATGAATTTCTTTATATTTATAAATTTATTTTATATATTTGAATATTTCTATCTTTTTTTTATGAAAAAATAAAATTATTACATTACTGAAAAAGTAGTATCTTATTATTTAAAAGTTCAATTAATAGGTAGGTTAGGTTAGATTATATAAGTACTACATTTTTTTATAATACCTATTAATTCATAAAATGGCTAATAGGTACGTGTTTCAATTGATTTAAATTATTATATTTAATGGACAGACTCTTCACATGATACATTAAAACTCGAATAATGAATATTTAATATTAAAAATCCAAACTATAAATCATTTAAAATTAATAAACATAAATGTGTGATACTGTGCATATATATGTTCTGTGTTATAATCTATCAAAATATTTCTAAAGGCATAGGAATTTAGTTTTATTTACGAATAATTTATTATAACTGTAGATTTTATGGGGATACGGGCGACGATGTAAATTTGAATTCATCACATTCAATTTATACATAGGGTTAAGTGATATTATAAACTATGTTATATAACTATATATATATTATATTATATAACTATTCGGTAATTAATATATAATACACGTACTTTATTAACTAATAAAATATTCTTCACAAATGTACCCACTTTCTTATCTGAATATTACATTTTTATTGCCTTTACCGATTATAAAGCCCATTATTTTTTCCTTTATTTCCTTTCTCACATCCATTAATTCATGAACTATAACAAATTTCTAATCAGTTATTCAGTGACATTGTTTTGTCAACGAATGGCAATAATAGTAATTATATCTTTACAAAATATACTCAAATAAAATATATTGTTGTTTTTTTTTTTTGGGGGGGGGAGGGGTATAGAATTCTTTAAAATCACCCCTTGGTATTTCTCTCATAAGTTTCCGGGATTTAATAAACTGATGGCTTTTTCTGGTGTACGTAAATACATTTTTGTAGCAGATAAATAGCAATATGATAACGTTATTTCAATATTTTCACTAAATGACCAAGCGTTTTATTTACTGTACAAAGTAACCATGCACGTTTATATAATATATACGTATATAATACAACTATATGAGCGATCAATATCAGTCATTTCACGTAAAACATTTTCCTTTTTACACAATATCATCAGCAAATCCCTTAAGAGTGCAAATATCTACTTTTCTATACCATGATATCTTGTTACACTGTTTAGAGATTTCTATGAAAGAAATGAAGTAAGCTTCAATAATTTTGTTCTATTGACTATCTATTTCTTTATTTCTTTCTCTGTTTATATCTATGTATAACGACTGTGTGGTTTGTCTGTTGTCTGTAATCGATTGTCATTAATTCTAAGTTTTAAAGTTCAATCTAACCGTGAAAATGACCTTCACAATAAAATATTTCGAAACTCTAATAGAAACCATGAATGTTCCAAAGTATATTATCCTATTTATGAACTACTTACCATAAACAATACACTATTAATACATTTACTTTTCTACAAAAAAAAAAAAAAAAAAACAGGTAGCATTAAATAAATAAATAAATTTCTAATTAATATTTATTATTATTAATTATCGTCTATAATGTAGATATAATCATATAATAATAGTAATTAGGTAGGTATATAAAATATGTTATCTCGAATTCCTAAGTTACAATTGAACCATATAATATTAAAATGCTAAAAAAAATAAAACTATAACGTTTGATATATAAAACTAGATGAACACCTACCTAATATTTATAAATCGACAACTAGACCAATTACTCGAATTAAAATATTATTTTTATTTCAATTTTAATTAAGTTATTACTTATTTTTAACTATATAATATTTTGATTTTAATGTTGATAATCAATTTTATTGAAATAATAGTTACTCCATTTTATTCAAATACCTACTACTAGAGAAGGTAGTTCAATTTTATGTTTTTTTATACATTTTACAAAACATTAAAAAATACTTATAATTTATAAAATGGCTTTAAATTTTTTAAATAAATAAATGATAGGTATTATTTAGAAAATCAATTATAAATCTATACAAATTTTATAGAATCTTTAATAAAGTTCTAACGGAGTAAATTATTACATAATATTACAAAAAATGTTATTTTTTTAATTATTGTGGCTATTCCCACCATAAAAGTTCATAAAACCATAATAGTAGAACCCTGAAAAATGTCTTGATGATGTAATAGCTGTTCAGAATATTCACAATCTATAGACATCCAGCATGAAACTTTTAGAAAACTTTTATTACCTCAAAATTCATTTTAAAATTTTACTTAATTATAAAAGCTAAAGTCTTACTTTCACTTAGAATTAAAACGTAATATATTACTTTATAAAATAATAAATGATAACAAACAAGTATTTGAATTATATAATAAAATATAGGAATGATATTCGATATATTTTTGAAGTCAATAAAGAATTACGTACATATAGTAGTGGACTATATAGAATTACAGGGCATCAATCTTATTTTCTGAGGTGTTAACCCATCAATAAAATATGAATGTCAACTAAGTCTTAAAAATACTTTTAAGTTTCTCCATATTATATACCTATTTCTTTTTAGAATCACTAAATAAGTAAACGCAAAAATATGTGCTTGAAAATAAAAATAATGTGCTACATTTGTTTTAAACCATTAACTTGTATAAATAGTAAAAATAAACTATAGTACTTGACAATTAATAAATATATTAGCAAATACATACTAAAACTATCGAATACGTATAAAATTTTAAAATTAAAAAAAATGCTCTTAAAAAAAAAATATATATATATATATATAACAAAATATGCAAAAAAATCCACTAAAACTTTTGGTATTTTATTTGTAATGGATTTAAATGAAGTTAAAAATGTACATACTTAGCAATAAACAAATGCGTAAAACTTAGTTCATCGCGCTTACTTTTTAATTCTTCGTAAAATATTTTTCTCAAATACTTATCACGTTAACGCGATATTAATTTATAGTTTGTTTAATATTTTCATAACCAAGATAAAAATTCTCGGATTTATATAGTTTCATTTAATTTGTTTCCTAAGGAGTTTGAAATTTTTCGCGTCAATTTAATTAAAGCTGTGGTTTGACCGTTTTTCTGAATACTTAGTACTATTTACCTATTCAATTTAAATCGGAAAATTAGAAAATGATTATATACAAAATAAACCACGTGAAAATAATAAATAATTTTTTTTCCCCGATTTTCAAATTAATGGGAATGTATGTACGCCTATGATTATTGAATATTTGATATATTATAATAAAACCAAGAAAACTATTAAATGTGTAATTCGAATTTCTATGAAAGTCAAAAATGTTTATGTTTTATATAGGTATTAGAGTATATACGGTTATTCGTTTTACATCTTACGTTATTCAAACGCAATTTTATTTTAATCATATTTATTTAGTATTAATGGAAGAAAAAATATCATCTCACATGTACGTAACCTATGCTTTTATCCTAGTCATGTTTATTTCAATTGCCATTTCAATACATTTTAAATATAATTAATCAAATAAAAATCATTGAAAACTCGTTTCTCAATTTCTAGAAATGCCATTGTGTTGTAGGCAAGAGTACTGAGTAGATGAATGAACTCTAACCTATATTATAAGAGTCTATACCTAAATACTGAAATTATAGATGTTTTTCATACAAACTCTAATTCTTAATATTATCTTTCAGAAATAATTCTACGTTTTACTGTGGTTATTTTAATATTTTATTTAAAAAAAAAAACAAGTAGGTACATAAACCATGTAGCATATTGGAATTCATGAAAGCTCAAATAACCAATTATAGGTTCTTGCTATTTTGGTCTCTCGGATTGGAGGTAGACCAACCCCCACTGGTGAGTCATAATATAAACAATAACCCCCTGCTATAAAAACTGTATATATATGTATACATACAATATACATTTATGGCTCAACAGTCGATAACTCGAATAATATTTTCTTTCCTAGTTCAAATGACCATATTATATACGGCACAGGTGACATGCTACCGTTTTACTCAATATAACCTATTTACCCTTCGACCTTTCAAATTTACCTTTAGCGAGAATATCTAATCTTGGATTTTTTTAGTTAGTCAATATTGTGTATCTACCTACTTATCAGTTCACTATGTGTACCCTACTATTGTTAACCATGTGTGTCCACGTGTCTGAGTGTATTAAATCAATTTTATAAAAAAACCATTATTGTAATTAATTCGACACGAATATATTATGGTAACTAATATAATTATTACATTAAAATGGTTATAAAAGTTAAAAATTAATCCAGCAAGCCCATTACATAATTGCTAAGAAAAGTACTTTTAAATGGCAAATATTAATTTATGTCGTATTAATTTAAATGTTATTTTTTAAAATCATTAAATAGTGTTAAATCATTTAGATAATTCTGAAAATTATTATAACATACAATCAAATATGTTCCTAAAATATATTAAAAATGATACTCAAAGAATAATACTATAAGTTAGATGGGGAAAGTACGTAATTGTTTACGCAGTTAATGTTTTATTATATTTTACACTTATTGTAAATATATAAATGCATATAATACAATAATAATTAAATAGTATTTATTTGTATATTATTTAGCTATATTTTTAGTAAGTGTTTTAAAATTTACAATGACAGAATTATACACCTACCTAAATGAATATCTTCAAAATATTTTTTAACATATAAAAAATAGTAAATATTACATTATTCTTATATGCATAGATATTTAATTAACATTCCAAAGGGATTAAACAGTGTGTTCAAAATTAATCACAATTTCATAAAATACTTATTGATAACTAATATCTTTGTATTTTTAGTACCTGTAAAAGGTGCAATGTATTTTTATACACCATATAAAGTTATTCATTTTAAATTTGGGTGTATTTTTTAATTTGAGTTTAATATACTTTTTTAACAGAAATTATTGAAACGATCAATTTATTATTAAATGAAAAATTATTACCAAGTAGTTTTAGTGTTAAATATAGTTGGACACATTACTCACACTTTTTTTTTCATTATCCATTATTATAGTGATGTTAGCAAATGAAACACCCCATTCTGAATGGCAAATATTTATTATAGGTGTGTTCGTCTTTAACACAAAATTAATCAATATACCCTCCACCGAATTCATCGTGAGCGTAACCCTAGGTTCAATTCTGCAATCTCTCGGTCTTGGTCGTACAGTTAATCGACTTCAAATAACAGATAACTAAGTTATTTCATTTAAACACGACAAATCGCTGAAATCCTACACAAGCTGTACTTATATGAAAAGAATTTACTGCAATACTGTCAACTCCTGCTATTCGCCAAAGTCAATATGTGTTTAGTAGTGCTTTGTACAAAGATATAGTATATAATGCTTTATAATACTATAGATATTATGTTGTTTCTATTCAATTGAGGGATTTTTATAATAGAAATATGTATTGGAAATGAATTAAAATTTTCATTATAATATATAATATTATGGTATGTATTAGGGTGTTTCTTTTAAATTTCATAAATTTTCCAAAATTTTAGACTATTTTAACGACTTAATCAACTGTTGACATAAATAAACTTAAATTTGTTTGTTTGCCTTTTTAAGTATTTTAGTACTGATTATAAATTATTAGTACAAAAGATGAAAGTTGCTCAAGTTAACTACTTATTTCTGTTACTAGCTAGAATTAAGAAAAGATAGACAAAAAATAATAGTTGGTTAAGACAAACGTATATTTTAATTTTGAAAAAAAAAGTAATTGAATTCAGTTAAAAGTGTATTTAAAAATAAATAACTTAAAGAAAATGTTTATTTATGTAAAAAACTTACTAAAAATCAATATAGGTTTTCATTATTTATTTTTGCCATCTATTTTACTCATAAGTAGGTAAATATTTACTAAATTTCAATAACAAGATAGGTATTTTTAAAATTCTATCATAGGTATATTGATACAAAATCATAACAAATAAGTTATTAGAATATCAATTTGTATGTAATTTCTACGAAGTAAAATATTATTATCTGCAGAAATATATGATAAAAAAATAAAAACAAAATATTAAAATTAACAAAATGATTAATAGAATAGGTTATATAAAATAACTTTTGCCTGTAGGTAACTTTATTTTATAAAAAATTAAGAGATAAAAATTACCAAAAAGTGTATAATTTATCTTTTAACTTTTAAACTTTTTTTGTCCAGTCTTCCTAAAAAGGAACAATTTTCATTTGTTTACATTGAATAATATGCGATCGGCACAAGAATAATTAAAAAAACTATATTTAGCTTTTATTTTCAATTAAATATCGCAAACAATATTAATTTGATAACAAAAAATAATATAATACTTTTTAAAAGTATAGGAATAATTTTTTTACACTTAAAATATATTATATTATATTTTTTTAGTTTTGTAATTAATAGTTTTGACTTTGCAGCATTGATACTTTGTATAAGATGTAATTGAATTTTTTCTTTTGAAAAATTTAAAAGTTTGAGATTTTGGGTGAAAAAGAAGTACAATTTTAAAGCGAGACAAAATAAAAGGTGTGAAAATCTACCCCCCTTAATTCTATAAGCATTTTTTGTTCACTATACAGTATTTACACATTCATAATTTCAAAAATTATTTTTACACACAAACATGTGGGTACAATATACAAATAAACTTAAAAATACACCCACGTAGTATTATCTTTGCGTGAGAATTTTATATATTACTTAGGTACGTAGGTATTAAGCCAGGAAAAATATGAGTCTCTTTTATTTGTAATAAATAAAATTGTGTTCGTGGGAAACACATATTTTTTCAATAAAGACATTACTCGTTATTATAAACTGCAGAATAATCTCTATATTGATATTTAAAATGTAATCCTATTTAAGTAGGTAATTACTTTTATAAAGATATAATTTTACTGTATACACGAGCTCTATATATAATAGAAAGTATTTCATATCAATTTACACGTTGTCTATCTATAGCTCAGCTGTGAAACGAATGTACAATATGTATGTAATTTGCGTTCGATAGACATTTTCATGATAAATACTTTTAATTCTGCTATATTATAATGTAGTTTTTCATATCGAACGCTTTTTTTTTAAATCTAATCCTTGTGGAACTGGGGGGCTTTGAGGTACAGTACTCCTATTTCTACTTAGTACCTATTATCTACCTACTATCCAAAAAGGAAATAAACTTTTCATAATATTGTATATTGCTTTCATTAATGATATTTTAAAAAGACAATTAATTAGGTATAAATTATTATATATTGTAGAGCTATAGATATAGGTACAGAAGAAATTTTTTACGTTTCGTATTATAATATAGTTCATTAGATATAAGTATTGACAAACAGTTTATCATAAGATTGTTACATGCGTAATTAGTAGTTAATTGTTATAATTTTTCGAAACTAATTTTTAAAATACCATTTTGGGAATTTGATTAAGTATATTGATAACTCTGAGAAAAATAATATAACCCATTGAATAAACTATCTGTAAGAGACAGGGGTCTCAATATTCTGTTCAAATATCAAACAATTATACAAATAAAAGATAAATTTATCCAAAAAAATATTATAATATACATATTATATAGGTATATTATAATATTATAATATCATTATAACATTGTATAAACTTTAAAATGTTTGTACCCGATATAATATTTAAATAACAGAATATGTACTGAATGATTATTTCATTATATACCCAGGTTATATAAAAATAACTTTTATGGAATTTGTTTCGTAAAGTTTTTTGTACACCCAATTCTAAATTTTTTCATAATTTTAATAATGTAGCTTTTTCTTTATTAATTGTAAAACTATATATCTACTGTCAATTTCCAAATGGCGATATATAATTTAAATTATAAATTATTAAAGACAATTTTTATGCGAATATACACTTTTTGCCTTTTTAAATGTGATGAATATTTTCTAAGTAATTCTAATTCTAAGGATTTAAGTTATTGACGCGGTGGAATGGAAAACTATGTACTGTAGTACGTAATTTTCAAAATATATTACATGCTGTCACAATTAGCGCTTCTATACTTTACCATGTCTTAAATTGTAATGCTTATTTCTCGGAAAATATTATTCGGATTTCAAAAGTCAAATAGTGTATATCCTAATAAACGTATATTCATTAAAAATATATAATTTAAACTAAAAGTTGCCTTTTGAAGATTGAAAGCTAATTTAGTTTTAATAAATAAAAAAGAGGGGTTACAACTGTATACCTATATTTAATATACAAATATAATATTATATATATATATTAAATATATAAGTGTATTATACTTATATTATAGTGTATATCTACTCTTAAATATATTTTTTTAAATTTTAAAACTGTTTGTTAGTTATTTGTTATGGTATATTAGTATATTTAAAATGCATATTATGTAGATACTCGTATTTTGCTATTTAATACATTTTTAATTTGAAATTAATAAAAACAGAAAAACTATTGATTGCCGTGCTTTATAAACACAAAAGTAATGAGGGAAGTCACGGAAAGGTTACTTATTTAAAAGCTCTTTAACTATTGAGCGAACCCAGCGCGAATGATTAATGTAAACAAAGGGTGAAATTTCGGAACGTCATATGGAGGGGAGCGCACAAGATTTTTTCATTCTCCATGCATTGAGATATGTTGGTTAATTTTTTATTTTATTGTTACCGGAGAAGAATATTATATAACTAACGTTTATTGAAATAGTATTTTGTAAAGTATGCGCAAACCGCACAGTTGTAATAATCGAATACAAAATGGTACTCTGTGCTCGTAAGTCGCAATACTTATAGAAATTACTATGTAGGTAAGTATTTAATATATTTTAACGTATATATATATATATGTACAATATTTATAAATATTATAGGTATAAAAGATAAAAAAATTCTATATATCATGTACTTTTGCAATATATTTTATAAATAGTTAAAAAAAATATATTTATATGTGTAGTATTATATATTATTGTAAACATTAATTATTTCACATGATATTTTGATAATATGTTATAATCATTCATTGAAGGCATTTTTTAGGTACCTACAAAAATATTTTATCACTATTAGTTATGTTAGGTTAAATTTGATTCAATTATTCCTATTATGACCAGAACAAATTTACATTATGGAGCGTCTTGAGAGGATATACATATATTGGTTCTATTTAGTAAATTTTAAGTTATATATCGCAATTGAAAAATACCATATCAATAATTTCTTTTTTTATAGGAGTTGTCTTTGTTTATTTACTTATGCAATTTTATAGAAAATATATAACATTAAAATTTCCCATTTATATAAACTTAAAAATATCATAGAAAATTGGTAAAAAATAAATACATTATCTAGTGCCTCATTACCTACTTAGCTATTTTTCAGTATGACATGTATTTAAATTTGTTTTATGGGTTACTATTTGATTTATTTCAATAACTATAAATATTTTTAAAAAAATCATATATTGAATAACGACTATGTAGAGCACTAGACAAATGTTGTTGTTAATAATTCATTTTTATTTCATGAATGTATATGACAGAGATCTTAGTATGATTTTGAAGTGGTTGTTTATGAAGAAAGGCTTACAATAGGTTTATTTGAATTTAATTGAAGGTATTTGTATAAAGAAGCGAAGAATGAAGAGTTTGTATGGATTTTAGTGTGAGCGTAGGAGTACATCAGAATATAGCTTTGAGTATTTTTGGCATAAAATTTAGCAGAATTTGATATATTTTCCTTGATATTTGTTGAAATTATAAAGGATTTATAGGTTAAGATATTATGGTACATATGCTGTTCATAAATGATATAGTACTGATAGGAAAGAATACCGACGGAGTGAACATTGGACTTGCTAAGTAGAGGGAAGTATTTGAAAGTATAGAATTAAATAGATGTAAAACAGAATACATAGAGTATGATTTTGCAGAAAGAGAACACTTTGGGAATAGCGAAAGGTAAGTAATAAAAATGAAGTGAAAAAGTTGTGAGGTTGAGAGATTCAAGTGTTTGGGATCTTTTTAACCAGGGATATGTTACTGTTTAAAAATCCTTTGTTCATGGTGATCGCGTCTCGAGGGCCTTGAGCTCGGGGGCTGACATAACATAACGGGCAATCACTATAATTTATTTTGTTATGACTGAACTGGCGGCGGTGATGGGTAATCGTAAAATCATAAACCGTTTCTATAGATCATGTATGGTACCCAATTTAACAGTTGGTAATCGAATATACGATCATGTATGGTACTCAATTTTCAAGTTAAGTTTCTGTATTGTTCTGTAATTTAATGGAAATATAATGACTTTAAAAAAAAAAAATGTTGGATTAAAAGAATAAAGTCGAGAGAAAGTCAGGTATTTTCTTTGATAAAAGAACCCCAATTAAAAATTCTAATGGTAAATTGTATAAGACAGTGATGATTCCTGAAAAAGATGTACAAATCAAAATGTTAGGCAGTCAATAAGACACTGCGGAAATAGTGAACGATCTTCTTTTTTTTTATATAGAATAGAGAATGAGTGCAGCAGAGATGAGAATGTTTAAGTGGATCAGTACACTGACTTGAGTAAACATTATTAGTTAATACTTATTAGTATAGAAGTGGCTCTTTTGTTGAATGTTTTAAAAAGGAAAGATACAATCAAAGAGACCATATATATGGAAGAGTAACACCGAAAATGGTTGTTTTCCACATAGCTTCAAAATATTTTATACATATTTTAAAATATTTTCAGGTAAGTGGTATTATTTTCAAAATATATTGTGATCATTGATAAAAAGTTTGGAAAATATTTTAAAACATCGTAAAAATATTTTATGACCAAGAATTTAACATTTCTAAAATATTTCCTTATAATATTTTCAAAACATTTTCTTTTGATTCAATCACAAAAATCAAAATTATAATCCAACAGCTAAGGGATATTCCGGTGGTGAACGGGTCGTGGATGACATTTGATTGTTGTAATAACGACGAGAGATGATTTAAAATTTGTAACAATAACTTCGGAACCGGGGATTGATCATTGAACTGCTTTATTACCCTCTTGCTCGAATCACACACACCTCAGAAACAATATGTTCACGAAGACCTTCTAATTTTATTTTCTGTAAATTTTTCAAAAAATCTTAATTTTAGCGATTAGATTCGAACATCACTTACTTTTTGTACATTTTGATATAGTGAATGTATATGTAATGATGTATTGAACTACCAATTTTTTAATATATGCTCGTACCCAAAACAAATTTGTAAATCCACTGGTACACAATTGTGTACCCACGGACTTCTATTAAACTTTTACATTTTGAAAAAATATTTAACCAAATTAAGTTCTAAAATTGTTTACAAAATAAAAATAATGTAAGATATATCTTTATTAGCATAATCAAAACATGTTTTTACCATTTGATTATTTGATGCATTATATTAATATTGTATAATTAAAATATTTCTACCTAATATAATATTGTTTTAAAATATGATTAAAAATTATGTCATTGGATAAAATGATTCTGAGTAAATCTTAGTATGTTTAAAAATTTTAAATTGCTACTAAGGCTCTAAAATTGAGATGATATTTTTGAAAATATAGTAAATCAGTTTAAAACTTAAATATCAACCTATATACTTTGTAAAAATGTCAATCTTTAGTTCTATTTTATCCACCATAATTTAAAAATAACCCATAAATAACAAAACTAAGCTTACGTTAATTTTACATGCATTTTTAGTGAAAATTTCAAGTCTCTAGTACCATTATCTTTAGAATACGAATAAATAACAAATCTCCAATTTGCGAAATCGTATTTTTACTGTCTTTATGTACTTTTTCGATAGTTTTTCCATGTGCGCCGAAAAACTATTGAGAAAATCAAAAAATTACTTCTCTAAAGTACTTATCAACTTAATAATTTTGGCTACTGGAAAATGGGTAAGCACACTTTCTAGAATCGTTGTTATAAATACGTGTTTGAAAAGGAAGAAATAAAATTTACAGTTTAGAAAAACCCCTTAGAATCAATCCGAGTTATATAATATAATAAATATAATATTTGAATAAAAATAAAATGGGGATTTGGTGGGTTTGGGAAGTACAAGGCTTAATCTTGGTAACTGAGTCTTAACCCTCCTCTTCCCTCATGCTTGGTTTAATTCAATATCGAACAGGCACGAGTCTTCTTAAAAAAGCTAGTGGCATGAGTTGCTCTTCTTGATTCATTGAGCCTTTAATGTTTTGAACTAAATATAAATAACAAATCTTAATTGACTAAAATGTATGAGTTTAATGCACTTAATAATTTTATACGTCTTAAAAGTAATTTTAATCAGGTATAATTATATTGATAATGTAATAACTTCATAAACATGTTGATTTACTTCAACATATAATTTACTTTAAGTTACAATTAGTTATGTTATCTTTAGTTATTTCTTGGGCGTCTTCTTGATATTTTCCCATTCAGTTTTCTTATCATAGATTTTTTAGCTATTCAAGCACGATCAATCTATACGATTCATATACTCATTAGATTTGCATTATATTGAAATGTTGATACATCTATTGAACTTTTTGTTTGTTTTTCTCCTGATCATCCATCAGTCTAAAAATGTATCAGTCTGAGTACTTATCTTATAATTTTATAATGTATATTATGAAAATATATAATATTATTTATATCTAATATAGTAAATAATAATATATTTATGAAGATTTTCCCAAAATATTAACTAATAAAATGGTTTAATAAAAATTGATGGCTTGCTAGTAGGTAACAATTTGATATTTAAATAACTGATAAATATTTATTTGATAAATTCTAATAGATATTTCTGTGTCACGATATAGTGGCGTATTAAGAGGGATATTAAAAAACATTTTCCCCTTTGTCTTACTGTTTTTTTTTTTTTTTTAAATCTTTTCGTATATACTCAACCCTGATACTGTGACAGTTGATAACAATATATTTTTATTAATCTGTTTAAAATGTTCCATAATTATGTCATTTATTGATGTCAATTATGCTTAAAATTAGGATTACCATATTTAAAAAAAATAAAATGTTATATCCCCCCTCCCTATGTTTACTGCATCATTATCTATAATCATAACATGTCATATTGTTTGTGGTAATCATTATTTTTTTTTTTTTTTAATAATTCAAACATTAATATTTAATATTAAACATACAATATTTTAAATAACATGTTTATCTAGTCAGTTACATTCCAGTAACTCCTAATTTTTGTGTAATGTGACCCAATAAATTTACATAACTTTTCTTGCAACACTACTGATGCAACTAAGATTTTAAAAATAAGTAAATTATACAAAACTTTTAATTTTTGGAGGCTCAGATCCATCTTAACTACTCTAGTTGAACTTTTTCTAAAAAAAATATTTCTTGTTGGCATCTTAAAAGTGGGTTATGACTCAAGGGTTAAAAAACACCAAGTTATATAATTGAAAATTCATATTTTAATGATTCCCTTTGCACATTTTCATTTCATTGTTTTTTGTACACTTTTCTGAAGAATTTATTATATTTAACAATGCTATGTTATGAATGCTGTATTATATTTGATTCAACTTTATCTAAAAAAAATAAATAAATAAATAAAAATACAACAATTTATTTCATAATATATGAAATTACATATTTAACAACTTGGCTACCATAAGATCTTATTTGGGATCTCATGAACATTCCATTCCCTACCACGAATATTTAGTGTAAACTGTTCAAAAATGATAGGTATGGTGATGTTTTTTATTGTATGGTCATAAAACTTTACACATATATTAGTAGCATCTAAATAAAAATTAAAAAAAAAAATAGGTTATTATATTTTTAAAATATGAGATCATCTATTGGGTCTTTAGCATTGTGAATGCATTTTTTACTTATATTGAAAATATCCCTTAAACCGAGATTCCATATGGAATCTCAAAAATATTCAAATATAACCATCAATATATACATTTATAAAAATTTAACCTTAGAAATTTGAAATTATAAAATTTAATTCATGAATTATATATAAATAAATACCGGTTTTATAACAATAAGAAGAATATATAAGTAGGTATATAAGAAGTATTATAACATTGAAGATATTCATTTTAAAGTAACTTTATTTTTCAAAATAATTAAGCATTGGAATCTTTATAGATTGTGAAGTAGTGTAGTGTACAAATTTAAAGAGAGGAGAAATATTTTTGAGTAAAATCATGGGCTTTTTGTATAATATTGTCCGACAAAAAAGTTAATTTAACTACAAGCCCATGAGGTTCACTTGAAATTATTCTTCTCATTAAATTTTATAACAAATGTTTAAGTTCTAAATTTAACCAAAACTCCATAATTTCAATTCTGTGTTGTCTAATTTTGCTATATTTCTAATTAGATAGACGGAGACAGAAATTGTCGGTATCAAAAATAATTATATTAAAATAATAATGCAACAATTTATAAGATTTCTAAAATATAAATTATTATTTTTTAAAGAACATAACTACGTCAAAAAAATTATTTGTTAGATGCTAATGATACCGGCATATAGTGAACACTCTACAATGTTACTATGCTATAAAAATTCCAATAAATAAGATTACAAACGAGATAGATTTTTTAAAAAAATATTTACTACTTGAAATCCCGGATGAATCTCAATGCAAGAAATGGAATTTTTGGTGAGATCTCAAATAAGATCTTATGGAAGACAATTGAAGTTAAAAAAATAAAATAGTGACAGTGAAATTGTTAATACTTATATAATGTTTTCCATTTACTAATATAATTATTTCACAGATTTCTAGTGAATATTTGATAAAAATGTATATGTTTTATATTAAAATTTTTTTTTTCAATATTTTAAATATGTACCTCATACATATTATACTCATATATCTAGAATCGTCTTTAAAAATAGTTACTTTTTCTCTTTTAAACTGTCATTGCCTTAATTATATGAATCTATTCATCAAATAGTTTATCTTCGATCACATTCCCTTCAGGACTAATATTTTTTTTTTTAAATAAATAGTTTGCAATTTGTAGGACGCCATAATTTTTTATTTTTACATAATGTGTGTATAGTTTATTTTAAATTATTTAAACATACCTAAATAAAAAATATTTTAAGTTTGAAACTTACTAACTTAATGAATCGTAAAATTGTAAATATTAGTAATGAACTAAAAGTATTAAATTAAATTATATTTATTTATATTAAATATATATATAATAATTTTAATATATGTATATTTTTACATAGT
This sequence comes from Pemphigus obesinymphae, assembly GCA_025469235.1. Taxonomy (NCBI): domain Eukaryota; kingdom Metazoa; phylum Arthropoda; class Insecta; order Hemiptera; family Aphididae; genus Pemphigus; species Pemphigus obesinymphae. The sequence continues at coordinate 14,092 of JAIPRL010003258.1, read as the reverse complement.
ATGTCAATATATCATTATATAGAAGTATCAGATTGCCTTAAATTGTTAAATTGCATGTAGGTTAAATGTATTTTGAATGATCTTTTAAATAATTGTGTTTAGAAAGGAATAATTACTGAGAAGATGCTATTAGAACTATTATCACCAAGTTAGTTCGATTTTATAACGAAATCAAAGTAATCAAGTATACTGAACTGGAAACTGGAAAACTAAAAGTACTTGAAAGTAGTCAGTTGTATTTATGCAAATAAAAACTTTTCTTCCTAAACGATACCCTTCTAAATATATGACCATGAGTAGTTAATTTTCAAAATCAATATTTCCACTCTTTCTAAAATGGTAAATATGCCACTTTCACGATATAAATATAAAAAACGCATCATACAGAATTATATATTATACGAAAGAATAATATTGAAAGAACATAATTATATAATAATTAGAACCCGGATTTTGATAACTGTTTTTGAAGGTCTTAGTATGTTTTCCTAGTTAAAAATTGTTTAATTAGAATCTAGATAACTAATTTTTTTTTTCAATTTTTGTGACATAATTAGGTAGTTTGAAATTAATAATTTTCATTCATTGAAAAATTAATAATCATAAATTTTTTTCAATTTTCAATGTTTATTAATTTTTAAAATTTAATACCTATTATAAATATTAAACCAACAAACATTGCCTCATTGTTAAATTTTAATTTTATTACATAAAATATCTGTGATTTTACCCCGGATTTCGATGACTATTGTTGATACTTATTCATTAACTTTTTACAATTTGAATGAAATACATTCATATTTATAAATCATTTTTGGGTTTAGTAAGTCATAAATGTATTTTTTAAAGTTATTTCTGTAGAGTTTTTAATCCATCAACTAATTTAGAACCCGAAATTTTAATATACACATAGAGGCATATTTTTAATTGATTTTATGCACAATAAAAATGCAATATAAATACATAGGTATCCATCATAATATACTAAGAAATCTTTTTCAATAATCTGCACATTTCACATGTATATAAATTACAGGCAGTTAGCTAATAAATTATAAATTTTTCGAAATGATTTTGCTTTTTAAAAAATATTGGTTACATTTGGTTTGTATAATTGTATTCTAAATATAATTTTCAAGGTTTTTATTACAGTGATTTCCAGTTAGTAGAAAAATAAATATATATTACATAACTTGTGCATTTATTTTCTTTTTTGTGTATGAACTTTTCAGTACCTACCTACATTTAATCGAGTGCAATTTTAAATAGTTTAAATCAAAAAAATTATAGCTTTATATTTGTAATTTAATAGATAATAATTGAATCAAAATTTTACATTAATTCAAAAATGCCATTATTTTGGTATTGTTTTTTCCTAAATATGTATTTCAAAATATCAAATATAATCTAAAAATATTGTACACTTTTTAAAATATATTTTGGTAAGTATTTTTTAAACTCTATTTTATGATGAACTTAAACGTTATATACGTAACGAAAAGTGTACGATTATTTTTTTAAATAATCTTTTAATATAAGTATTTACAGTAAGGTAATTCTTCGAATTTAAACTAATGGCCACTTTCCGCTATACAAATTTTAATCATAATAATATATATTATTTAACAGTTGTCATTTTAAAATAAATTGCTCTCTTTTATACTTTTTATAAATTAAACAAAAACAAATTATTCCTAACTTTTAACTGTTGTGAAAAATAAGTATTTTTTTAAGTGTTTACAATTTATTTAATCACATTAACAGTATAAATACAATTATTTTAAACTTCTTGTATAAGTTTTAATTTTATTTACAGAATTATTTTATACATTAGAAGTTCCGTTACCATGGCATTTGCTTTTTAAAAATTCAAGTTATCAAATATATAGTATTGTATGCTGTATTTTGTAGAATTTTGTACAACAAAAATATAATTTTTATTATATATAAATTTAAACTCAAAAAATAATAACATTTTTTACTTTGAAATCAATCAATTTTATTATAATATTAAATTAAATATATTAATAGTATAAACCAGATATATCCAAAACGGCCAAAAGTTAAAATATTCCAACTGTGCGGTAGTCGCGGTATCCGTATCGGTTGCTATACCGCATTTGAATGAGCCAAATAAAAGATAGTATTTTATCCAATTCAGCATAGTACTGTGAGTCGTAAACCCATCTTTATACAATAATAACTATTATTATTGTAACAATTATTTAATCATAGTTCGTGTAAATATGCGTTATACACCGATAGATAGAACAGAAATAATAGATTCCTGTAGATGCGATACTTGAAAATACTTGACAATTAAAAGTTTAAAATATATGATGTTTTAGATAGGTTTAAATTTATTAGATATTTTAGTGTATTTAATAAATTGCAAATTTTGTTTTTACACTGTCTTTGTATAAATATTTGTAAATCGAAAAGTAATCCAAAAAAAAAAAAATTATGGAAATGTCATATGATCTAATAGTATTTGGTCAAAATATCATGTGATAGAATTTAGGTAATAATGGTCGAAATTCCAAAATGACATCAAAAATAAGATTTATTTTATTATACATTTTCACAGTATATAAATAATTGCAAATCCTTTTTCAGATTTCATTTTATTTAGTATTGCAATATTGCAAACGCATATAGATATATGAATATATATTTTTATATTTATATATGTATTTTACTCATTATAAATTATACAAAAATTATTAAATGGACAGTATTTAATAAAAACCAATTTATTCTTGAATTCTAGTCCAAAATGTATACTATTCGATACTTATTTTGTTATATATAGCACATTATGATGTTTCGAATTTTCATCACTTGAATTTGATCATTTGACCTCCAATTAATTAGTGTAGTACATATTAGTGAATAAAAAAAGTTATGGGAAATATGATGGAACTTGATACAAAAAATCATATTCATGATATTATTTCTATCATAGGTTAATGAATTTTATATTATATTTTGTACTTTTATTATCCAAAAAAATGGATAATTGTTGAGTGTTTTTTGATTCACTCAAACGATTTGATTAAAAATTCGATAAAATAATATCAATTGCCTAAGTGTTTCTATTTTAATTCGTTCTACCGATACGATTTTTTTTCTAAATTATATATTTACCTTTTAATCACAGACTTTAAGGACGAAATTTATCATGATTAGCCCTTCAACAATTTCCCACTATGGGGTTCTATAAACAGATTAATAAGGTACAAAAATAGCCAGTAGAATTGTATTTCGTATTATATTATTTATTATGATTACGATGTACGTAATGTGGATTAACAGAATAAAACGAATATAAATAAAGAAATTATTCAATTATAGAAAAATTATATAAATAGCTGAATAAAAATGTATAAATATAATAAATAATAAGTGTTCAAAGTTTTTTGAAATTGTCCTAAATATAATTTACAAAAAAAATGTTCTGGAAACGTTATATTTTTATGATACAAGCAGACGTTTTTAAAACATTACTTTTCAAATATCGTGTGAGGAATATTAAAATATACATTAAGTGAATTACTTTTTGATAAGTCGAATATAACCGATGCACATATACTAAAGTAATATAACTATGTATGACGAATATTTATATTATTCTCGTTAAGCCTAAAAATGTAACATCAAATACTATCTTAATTATTATTTATTTTATATTATTTTTTAGAAAATATATTCTTTTACGTGTTTTTAGGAATGGTTAATTGGTTGATATATCAATTAAAGTACAAAGTAATAATGTAGGTACCAAAGAGTTTTATAATTTGATCAAATTAGAGTTCACGCAGTGTTAAGTAGGAGGGGGGGGATAAAAAGTTTAATTTTTAATATTTGCAAGAGTTTATTCCATTCTTATAAAAAATTTTAATATTTTAAAAAACTATGGAACTATGTCCATTCAATGATGTAAATAAAGCTTATAAATATAAAAATATCCATCAATTAATTATTGAACAGTGGCCCAAATATTTAAAATTTTTTATTGAAGGCTCTTTACAAAAATTACTTAAATAATCATCATATAGCCTTGTGAGTAATACTTTTAAAAATGAATTTCAAATACATTCAATGAACTCGAAATAATAGATTTTGGGAATTATTCGATCCCAAAATTTTCCATAGACTATACGCCAAAGATATAAATTATTTAATATTAGTTATTCTAAATTTATTTAAACGACTACTTAAAAATTAAATTGACTTTTAATTCTGAGCAAAGCGAGGAATGTTATGCTTTATAAGGTGATATGTTATTTTTATGTTTATATACATTTTTTCGGAAAGATAGAATTGAACAGCATGAGTTTTGGATTAAAGAGCAATTTTGATATAAAATTGTATCTAGCTTATAAGTACATACTTTGAAGATCTTATTTTTCGGTTTTTATAATTTTATTTTAAGTCTAAAGAAAATCACACTCTTCAATCAAAACATTTTACAAAATATGTTGGAGAATTTATAAATTGACGATTAAAGTTGTCATGGTTCCTTATTTAAAAAAAATTTTTTAATATTATACTTATCAAACTTTGAATGCAATGATTTATCATTGCTTTTTAGTTAAAAATAATAATAATACACTATCCTGTTCGAAGATCAAAGGGACCAACTTCCACAATCTATATTTAGACAACTTTTTACTATTTAATTATCTAAATAAAAAAACGTGTATATTATTTACTTTACCTATATATTTTTTTTCATTACTATGAGAAATGGCATACGGGAAATTCAGAAATTTTGGATTTTCTTTGACGTAAAAAGCACTTTATATATTAAATATAAATTTAAACAAAAATAAATATTATTGTAAAATCGCTATAGCTCTCTTGTTCCGTTCAAAATCTAGAAAATAAAATAGAATGTATTATAATAAATATATAAGTACAATATAATTGTTATATTGTTGTCATTATTAATATCCGAAATTATTTAAATTTAAATTTAAAAATAAAAGTAATAACATAATAATCCGTTAGTATTAAAATACTAAAATACATTGAAAATGATATACTTAAAAATTATTTTAAATACTATAAATATTAAATTTATTTAATGTAACAAACATAGTTGATACTACCAATGAAGGGAAAATTTATTTCCAATGAACAATGGACAGTAATTACATATTAGGTCCATCGTCGATCCTCGTCCAGTATAGTATATATGATTATTTTAAATTTTAAAGTAAGAATAAATTATCCAATTTGAAAGTCGATTCTGAACAAAGGTTAGGTTAAATAACTATAACAACTTTATTCATTATTTGGTTAGTTCTTCTGCATTTAAAAAAGATTTCCGTTAAAAATGTAGTTTTATTTTTACTTAAGAAAATTACTGGAAAAATTTAAAAATAACATCTTTAAAATTAATTTATTATAAACTATAACCAATAATGCAAATCACCTGTGCTTGACTCCATCAACCCAAAAATATATATATACAGATATTAAAATCATATATACAATATAATCAATCATACATATCTTAAAATCGATACATTTATCACTTCCCTCAATATTTAAAATAACACAAATTATAGTTGAGTCAAAATAATCCAATACCTTTCAGTTAAATTTATTAATATAGTTATTAAAAATTTTATCAACTCGTTAAACTTTAAGTTAAAATAGAATAAAATATTAACTTACTTAACTTAGTTTTTAAAAAAAACCTTTTTATTATTTTTCATTAAATGGAAAATTAGGATATAAATTTCAAAAACCTTTAAAAAATGTAATAAATTTGCTCACGAGATACATTTTTAAATATACTAATAATTAGATATACAATTTGAATTTGAATTTGTATATATTAACGAAATCACAAAATTTACCTATTTTTTTAGGTATTCACATACCTACAAATTTTCAATGAAAAAACTTACAAAAGCATTTTCATATTTTATTAACTTACAAACATGTTAGAAACACTAAACAAATTAGGTATAGCTAATAATATTATCTAGCGACCTACGAAGATTTTTTTTGACATACAATTTTGTATATACAAATTACCTTTTTATTTAAAATAAAAAAGATAATAGTTAATTCAGACAAAAATAGATAGGCAGTTAGATATAATTTATGAACAATACATTGTTAAATCTAGTATCAAAATAATAATTATTTTTATCTATTTTATTTAACAAAATGTAAATTCTGTATAAAGTACAGAAATATAATAACTACTAATTTTGTGTAAAATGGTGTTAAAAATGATATCGCCATTTTATCATAACTTACTATATTGCTATTATTTATTATGAATATTCAAAGTTCCTACATCAAAATTTTATTTTTAACTAAAATGACAATTTCTTCTTAGTAATTATATAATTTGATAAGTTTACAGTTTACAAAATTAACTATTTAAGTTAATAGGTTAATACTAACTTAACCTTAACTTATTAATTAGTTGATGGAAATTTTTGATCTTAATTACAAATTATAAAAATACTGATAAATCTTGAAAACAATCCTAAACATTGTTTAAGAAGATGTATCAAAATAAAAATACTAACTGTATTAGGTATTCAATAAAGTACCTAAAACATTTTTATTTTGATGTATCAATTTTTAAGAGGTGTACGGTTTGACTGAATATATACAATAAAGGTGATGTTACCTACGTTAAAAAAAATCAAATGACTGACACTAATTTTATAAATATATAATATAATACATTTTTACTCTATAAATATCTGTTTTTATATAATTTTTGTATTTAAAAATAATAGGTATTTGTAATAGTTATTATTATGTTTAGCTGAAACATTCATACCTACATAATAATGTTCATACTTCATAATATTTTATTATTACATATATTGTTATTATGTAAGTTCAAAACATTTTGTAATTATGAAAACCGGACCGAACTAGTAAAACATGTTTTATATTGTATTATGTTTTGTACATAATAAAAATGGAACTGGACCGGCCTGAATTCTTATCTATAATACGACTTATCTATATATTATATTTATATTATTTATATTGTAAATACCTACGTTAATAAGTAATTTATACGTATTATTATTACTTACATAATGTTTTATGCAAGTGCATACTATGTTATAATCATATTATAAATTATTGTCATAAAAAGACAGTGTCCAATGCAAAAATTTTAACTTTTTAACTCATATCTATCTAAATCTGTATTTAAAATAGTATATTTAATGCACAGTATTCAAGAGATGATTTTTACAACTCTTCAATCATATATTAAAATTTAATTTAAACACTGTAATATTTTACTGTTATTGATTATTTAAGTCAAAAAAGTGGACAATATAAACAATTATTATTAGTGTTATTCATTATTTCATATATGAACTACAATATTTTGTGGAAAAAAATATCTAATCTATAAGAAAAAATTATCATTCAGTATATTGTTGTTTTTTTCTTTAAATTATTTTGTTGGTTTTACATTGATATTATTTTGGCTTTCCACAAACTTCTTAGGACACTAAAGTATTCACGATTATTTTTTTTATAATTTCTAATCGAATAGCTAGGAATTAAAAATATATATTTAAAATTTAAAATTAGGTTATTTTTTGGACTTTCAAAAAAGTTTTTATAACGTACTATGTTAACAATAACGAAATTTATTTAGAATAGTATTTCGAATATACAATAGTAATAATCTAGATTGGAGTTTAGTGGTTTGTTATTAAATTATGTAAAAAATATATTTTTTTCCTTATAAAATATAAGTTGTTTTTTAGTTTATTATTATTTTCAACTCAATACTCTTTATATGTGAACAATTTTTACATATTTATTAATGAAGATTACTGTTTTTGAATTTAGTAAAGTTTTTTAAAATAGTATCAATTTAAAAAATAATTTACTTAATTCTAAATATTTAACTTTTTGAATTTTTTCTTCTTTTGAACTATTTTGAATTATAATATTATTTTACCATTAATATTTAAATTGTACCTATATATAAGACCTATATTAATTTGAAATTTACTTTCAAGTTACAAAAATAGCTGTTTAAATACTGGTGTAAAAGCTAGTCTATTGTCCCTTCAATGAGTACAAGGACAGAATGGTGTAGTATTATTATTTTAGAATCATTGCATTCAAAAACATTCTGAACGAAGTTAAGTATAATATTGTTTTTTGATTAAATACAATATACTTTCTATATAGTTATAGAAAACTTCAAAAATGTCTATTTAAAGTAAGTACTCTCTAATTTTCTATCAAAACAACCTTTTTAACCCAAAATTCGTACTCAACTAGTTATACACCAAAAAGTGCTTCTAAAAAAAATGAAAATGAACATCTTTGTACAAATAAGTAATCACAATCAAAAAGAAAAGCACTTATCAATTATATTTATTTAAGAAGATATTTTTTTTTTAATTATTAGTCTATTAAAAAGGATATTTAAAAATTTTTAACATAGTCTAGATTATGTAGGTAAGATACACAATATTTTGAATTTAAGATACAAATATTTCCAGTGTTGAATAAATTACTTTAGAAAAATAATTAATTTACTTACATTACCCATTATATTAAGTGAAAACATATATTAAAATTACATTCATGTTTCCTACATTTTTCTTATTATGTTAAATTATTTATTTACTTTATAACCAAGTACTAATTATTGACGTAACTTCTTTGCATTTTTTTTTAATATGTATCTATTGTAGTTGTATAATAATAGTATGCATTACATTTGTATCAGGGACTGAAACTGAAACAAAAAAATCGGATTTGGATCCGATTCCTGAAAGTATTTCAAGAACCGGAACTGATATTGGAACCTATATTTCGTATTTAATTGAACCTGAACAGAAACCAGAACCCTTTAAATTAAAAATTTTAAGTTTTAAATGTTGGTTCTTTTAGGTTCCTAATGGTTCTTTGAAAGTTTGAAATTACCTAGAATTATTTTTTAAGTCATGACTTTAAGACAATTCATTTCTGTTTGTATAACTGAAAATTTTTAAGCTGTTTTAAAATTCCCAAATTTTATTCCGTGAATGTTAGGGCCTTGCCTCATGTTTGTTTTTTCAACGTGAGGTCTGAACTGTTTATCGTTCGTATTATAGTCGAAAGTACGGGAAATTAATGCTGATTGTCACAAGCCTATCTGTGATTTTTAAATAATGTTTACCAAATATAATGTTATATTAATAAAACTGCAGAAGAAATATATTCTTGTTTTATATTATTGTATTTGTGTATATTATTATATTATAATAGATATGTAATATTAATCAAAATTAAGGTTTTTTGAATGGCACGGAAGTTGAAGGAAATTTTTAATTCAAAATATGATGGTAATTTTTCGATAATTTTGTACTATGGAAATCAATTTTTTACTTCGTCTATATAAAAAAAATGAATTGTTATAAAATTATGTACCACTAACTTAAGTGTAACTTCTTGTATGTGTAACTTTTTTAAGTGAGATTTACTTGTAAGTTCAACAACTTTTGAGTGCAAAATCTTGAATTTTTAACCACATTTGGGTGTGACACGTTGTAAATGTAAATTTTTTGAGTGAAACACCACATAAGTGAAATAACTTTTTAGTGTAATTCTGACACCTCATATTATGTATTTTATCAGGATCTGGATTAGTCGGTAACCGAAGTTTTTGGAGAAATAATAATGTAATTGATTCATTTAAAAAATATTTCAACTACGGTGGAATTTGGCGTTCGCATTCTAGATTATAGATAGTCTTTCACACATATAGTGTTTTTGTTGTAGGTTGACAAAGTAGATAATTAATTCAAAAATGTATTGAACTTACTATTCTCAGATTTTTTTTATCCTCTCCCGTGTGACGGGTTTTCACAACATCACGACATAGGTATATAAATTATATTTAATAACAATTTTTAAAAATATCACAATAATATAATAAAATAAGTACCTACTCTACATATGTGAATTCGGTCAGACTTATCATTCTAGAGTTTTTATATATGTGGACGTGTTTGAAATTCCTCCCAATAAAAGTTCACTCAAATGTATTAATAATAAACATAATTAAAATTGTAAAAAATACTACAAATATCCTACTATTTGAAATTCATTATTATGAGATATAAAAAAATATGGTAAAGGTATCTCTACTATGTGAATCAATCGGTTGGACTTACCGTTACACAGGACAATTACACGTAGTATAAACTAACAGAAAAAATATATAATGATAAATTATTAATAATAAAAGTTGCAACGATAAGAAAATTTATTAAGATTTCGTTTAGATATCGCATATATTGGATATGATATTAAACACTCGTTATCATTGCAAACGCCGAGATTGAGAAAAAAAATCAGATCGGCATAGTGATATTCGAACCGGTGGATCTGCATCGAAAGTTAGTTTGACAATCAATGCCCTTATACTACTAAGCTATTGAATCGAGATGATGAGATGTTCGAAATTTCTGGAATTTAAACGATTCAAATAACGGACGGTATGGTCAATATAGGTACCTACACATATTGGGAACGAACGTCCGGTCGTATAGGGATGATTCGTTGACAAATAAATGTTCAGTCCAGCGTTAAAAGGTCCGGGAAATCCGAATATAATTTCTGCGGACTCATAAAACGTCGGAAAAATGTTGCAAATACCGATTTCGGGATTTCGGGGTTATAAGACGACGGCGCGAAAAACGCTCAAACGATAAAAAACGGACGGCCGAACGGTTTTCTTCCATGCGATCTATAGAGTGAACACAGAGCTTATACGGTGTGTACCTAAACTTTGCGTCTTCAGAAAATTCAAAATACGGACAAACAGAAAACGGAAATATCGTAAATGCAAAGCACGACAGCGATAAAAACGGAAAGAAAATACTCTCGCGACCGCTGGTACGGAAAACAGTCAGCGGAATTAAATAAAAAGCGTAAAGTTTTCTCTTCCACGAAAAACCGTCTAATCGGAGTTAGCCTATTATAATATTCCCAATAGATTATGAAGAATTTTATCCAGGTCATTTTTACGTGGGGATGTAAATATAACATACGCATTACGTAAACAATATACACTGTTAGATAATATAATTATTTGTGTATGAAAGAAATAGGTATTATATAATACGTATGGTATACATTTATGGTATTTTAAAAATTATACAATTTATCACAAAATGTATAACACAATATTCAACCAATTCCAATCTTATTCACAATAACACAAAATAAAAATTAATATTTTATTATGAAAATAGAATTTGTAAATAAATACACTTGTCGGCTGGAGCTGGCTAAACAAATTTTTAAATTCCAAATCACTCCACGGTATATAATTGATAAATTTTAATCTGAATTTTGATAATTTTAAAAACCAGTTCATACCAGTATTAACCGGAACCGGAACTAAAATTCACAATTTTCGAGAACAGAAACCGAAACCGGAACCAAAATATTGTTTTTTTTTAAAAAAAAAGCTGAACCAGAAATAGAACCTAAAAAATGAATAAGGTTTCAACAAAGTAATCAGTCAAAGTAAATCAGTCCCTGATTTGTGTACTTTGTCAATATATATTAGAGTTCGTTGAGATATTGTGATACGGACCTACATGTAATGAAATTACAAAATTTGATTTCTAGAAATGGTATACACATATTAATAATTTTAATATATAATTATTATTAAGCAGAATATGGGTCAGATAAATAAAAATTAATTACATGTTATTAGGGTTTAAAAATAAAAATTTTATTATTAAATTTATTACATTTAATGTAATGACTTAATATTTTTCTTAGTTTTGTATGTCGTGAATATTACATTGAATTATTATCGTTTACAATATTATTGTAATTTGTCTTTGTAATTATAATCAAAATTACTTTGAAATTACTACTATGTCACTCAAAAAGTAATTTCGTTACAGTTAAATTTGCAATTTGTGATACTTTACTACCCATCACTGAAATACATAATACAGAAAAAGGTATAAAATATATTAAGATATATTATATTATTACAGCTTTCCCATTATAATATAATATTATTGTTATTGATCAATATTATTTTCCTTGTTATAAAAAAAAAATTAATCGTTGGTAAATGGTAATATTGAAATGTTGTTTTATTTCAGGATTAGTAAAGCTGGGAATTCATTGTGTCACCGGAAGAAATGTAGCAATAAAAATAATAAATCGAGAAAAGCTGAGCGATTCGGTGTTGTTAAAGGTAATTATTTTTAATTTGATCAAATTTCTAAAGGTAGGTACACCATAATAAATACCTACAAAATTATATTTTGTTATTTTGACTACCTTTAGAAAATGTATATCCTGCGTAATAGACAGGGCAAGTTTGTAAATTTTAACTCATTTCTAATAAATTCGCCAAAAAATATATTTAAATATCAGAACACTTATAGACAAGCTGTTTCTAAATATGATTACTTGAATTTTTAGTTTTTATTAAAATGTACGTGATCTCTATGCCAAACTCTGTCATGACAATAATTTATTATGCTATACCTATATTGACAATCCACTGATCAGATAAAATATTTTCATATTAACCAAAATAATGGTAGGTATGTATGAAACGGGTTCGGTGAATAACGTCTTGAAAAAAATGTGGCCCCGATATTTTTATCATCATTTGTCTTTTCGTAGTATTTGATTAAGTGAGATAAAATAATAAAAATATAAAAAAAGCGCGTTAGTAGGAAGTGGAAGCACTTCGCTCATTGGGTAGAGGATATTGGTTATTATTATTATTATTAGGTATTGGCATTTATATGGCTAATAAAATTACGTCAATATACAATCATAGACATTTGGTGTAAAATTCAAGTTTACGGCATTTTAATTTTCCAATTTATAATAATTTACCGTATTTTTTGGTTAGTTATAAATATTATATATCACCAATACAGTCATCACCCATGACTAGTTTATTTGTCACTTTCTAATTTACAACATCTTTTCATGATATTTTCCACATAAAAAGTATTTTTTCGTTCCGTTATTGTAAACTACTTGGAAAATTAAAAAATAACTTCAATAAAGTACCAACTAGAATGAATTTCCTACCCAAATCCTCTATACCAGAAAACTCTATTACTTTACTTCTTCTGCCCGAAAAAATATATAGATCAAACACAAAATAATAGAACATAAAAACATTATGTTGAAACCAATAAATTCACCCTTGCCCTCAGAATTTAAAATAAAAAAATACAGTAAATGTATATTATTGAATACAGTGATGTATTTAATGTAGGGGAGGTGTAGAGGGATTTTACCCTCCCCCAGAAATTTTTTTAAGGCTACACATCGAAATATTTGTTGGATTTCATTAATTCCTTCTTACACTATTTATAACTATTTATAAGCGATAATATTAATGTTTTCAGAATATAGGTTAATGTTCTGTCTGAACTTAAATCGTATACTTATATCGTATCGGTATTTATTTTTATAATTTTGTGTCATTATATATTATCGTATTTTTTTGGGTAAGAAATGAATAGCAGAGCTAATATATATATATATATATATATATATATATAGTTAATTTTAATAATAACTTCGGCCGGCATAATGTTGGGCTTATTTTGCGCAGTTGGGAAAGCTAGACGCGCACTTGATAAACCAATTTCCGCGTAGTTGTATACTTCATGTGATTAATTAAATATATTTTGAGCTTGGACATTATGTTTAACAACATTTCATACATAATTAATAATAATATTAAATATTTTGTAATAACAGAGTGTACTCAGAAGTTTCTGATTAACTCAATACTATTTTTGACTTCGTCTACAAACGAAATCACAATATTATATATTAAAGGTGAGGATCTATGGTGGAGGGGTAATGGGGGAAATTTCTTAACAAAAAAAGTTTTAAGAGGTTTTTATATAATATAATTATACCATAGATTTTACCTTTTTTTTTTTTTTTGCTTTTTTTTAATAATTTTTAAAACTGAATTGGGGGGGGGGGGGGGGGGGGGGGGGGGGGGGGGGGGGGGGGGGGGGGGGGGGGGGGGGGGGGGGGGGGGGGGGGGGGGGGGGGGGGGGGGGGGGGG
>JAIPRL010003257.1:37143-48813 GCA_025469235.1 Pemphigus obesinymphae | reverse complement strand
AATTTAACAAAAATAATTAATAGTTTTGCCGAAAAAAAAGCACACAAACGAAATTATTTATATATATTATTTGTATGTAATTCCATCTTATTTAATATTTTGTATATAATTTAAAATTCAATAAAAATGGATAGCACCTACTGATTTGCATAACATTTAATTATTTTGGTATAAAAATACTTACTTTAAATTTGAATTTATGAACCTATATTTATATTATTTAGAATTAAAAAGTGAAGGGGGTCTCTTTTACTTTTGCACACGGGCCCATCTTTGGGATGAACCGCCACTGAACATATTGTAGGTATAAATTTAATATTTGTGCCTGATGAGTACATCAACACATGACAGAAATACCATACATACTATACTATAGGAGAAATGAGAGTTGTAAAATATTATAATTTACAAGAATATTAATTTGATTGACTTTTAAATTTTAGTTGATAAATCTACATTTGAATGTAAAATACACCTTACTCCTTAGTTTGATAATGAAAGATAAAAAATACTCAACTCTTAAAAAGTACCCAAAACTAATTATGTAGCTCATAAATTTCTATTTTGAAAGTCCGGCTAAAATAATTATCCTGGCATTATTATATTATTTTCCTGTCATGCGCCTTATTGTATACCTACACGGGTATTTCGGAATTCGTCGTTTTTTGCTCCGAACTTTTTCCATATCTCGTACTTAACCTGTCTATCACTCCTATTTTCATATATGTAAACATACACGGTCACCAACATTAACATACTAAAATTTCAGCCCCCCCCCCCCATTTTTTTGGCGTTTTTCATTTCGAAAATTTCCCTGAACTCTGGAACTGCTATAGTAAGAGACTTGATTTTTTTTTAAGCGTTTGGCACCATTATGAGATTCTTTAGATACTTCTAAGGGTCCTCTCTAGGATAATGGAAAAAATATTTTAGTGATGAAATTTCGTATTTTTGACGTTTACTCCCAGCATTCATCATGCATGTATACCCAGGCATTTTAGATTTCGTCAATTATCGCTCTGAACTTTTTTAAACGGCCGTCCTTCATTAATATATAGTTACCTAGCCATATAATATGATAACACGATATGAATTGAAAATTATAGTTAAGCACCTAGTCATTAAGATTAATTCCTGAAATAATTCAATTAATCGATGACTTATTAGGTTTATAAATTACAACATAGTGGATTTTGAATAAAATAATTCAGAATTCGTACGACAACCCTGTAGATCGGTCAGTAGGGAGTCGGAGCACTTCCCTCAACGAGTAGGATTCCTACGATACAACTGAGTAGTGGATATATTAAATATGAAAGCCATGATAACTCATTTCTTTCTATAAAACGATTCTGAGCGAAGCTTAATTGAAAGATAAAAAAAAAATTAGCAAAGCTAAAAGTGTAACAAAAATAAATTATATCTACTTATTTATTTATTTATTTATTTCCATGAAAAGAGTATCAAAAATTTAGTTTCATTTTTATATATTTATAATATTATATTTAAGATAATGTTGGCTGATACACAATATTAATAAAAAAAAAACCATGCTGGCTGACTAGAATAATAATAGAAGTGGGTAGTTAGGCGAAAAATATTTAAACAAACAAAATGTGTGTCTATTATTTTTAATGTTCGTTAAATTGTTCAATGCTATTCTGAGTTTTTTCTTGTATACTTTTAAGTGTTTTTTTAATGTTTTTATAAATCGATTTTTATTCAGCATTAATTATTCATAAAAAGATGGAAGGCGGTTAACGAGGTCGTAGTCGAACCTGTACATCATGAATGCAAAATATTTGCAAATCGCAGATGTTCCAATGGAGTGGAAAGACGTCAGTGGAATTGTTCTGGAAAACTCGGGGCATAAATAGATGAAGCATGCTGACAACCAATGTCGATTGAAGACATTATGTCACGAAGAAAAATTTCAACAAAAACCTGCATGATTCAACGGAAAATTTTTCACGGTGATTCTATTCCATTTATATTATACTCGTACCTATAGTTATCAGTGTCGCAAATATTAAATCTGAGACCCGTGTGCGAGGAATTATTTCGAGGCATTTTTAGCCGAAAGTATGTAGGTCACTACCGTTTTCATCTACTTTTTCATATTATTACGTATATTACATATAGATACTTTTTAATAATATACATTTTTTTACTATATATTTAATCAATTGCACAACACATTTTGTAATTAATAATAAAGCACAAAAGTTCTACGCTGGTAACTTATAGTTGCATATATCACAGGTATTTTTAGGCCCTGTTTTTGATAAACATAAAACATATCTATTTTATTTAAACAGACGTTTGTTTAATTTTAAATTATTATAAATTTTTACAATATGACGTACTTATACAAATATATGGAATATCTAATACAAAATACAAATTATGTAGAAAAAAAATGTATCGAAAATTGTATTCGATTCTCATCCAAATTGTTTTTCAATTTTCAGCTATACATAACAATAATTACTGATTTAGAGATTTTCAAGTCCTAAAGGCTATAAAGAATAATTTTGGGATTTAAGAATTGAAAATTTAATATATTTCTTATAATTACGATTTTTTTTATTATATTTCGATTAATCGTACTTTACTATACCAATTATATTAAATAAATCTCGAAAAACGTTATTATTCACTTCATCGGGTAGGTGTCGAATAGAAGTTTTTAAGTATAGAGTTTTTATGTTAGAAAAAAGCTTTTTTTTTTAGTTAGTATTTTAAAGCTGTCATTTTTTTATTTTTTAAGTAATTTCTTAATAGTAGCCAAAATTTTCTTATTTAAGTTAGAAATTTATGTCAGAAATGATTAATTTTAAAATAATATAAATATCTATAAATTGTTAAATTTCCCCTCACCCCTAAAATTTTGTAAAATTTAATAAAAATATTCTTTAGAAGACTGGTAACTCTCTATGATGTAATAGATCCTAGGATCTATTAATTAATAGTAATTAATCATAGGATGTACTAGGACCCAACTATAGTATATTACCAAAAAAATTAATTCAGGACCTAACTAGTTAACAACCGTACACATTTACTTGAGTCCTGTTGAATCCATTTCATGAATTTTTGATTAAATTGTTACTAATTTAATTTTACTAATTTTTAAATATTTAAGTATACCGAAATACATTTTTTATACATATTTTGTAAATATTTTAAGAGTATCTATTTAATTGTTTTCTATGATTTTATTTTTTTTAAATTGTACTTTCATTTTTGAAATTTTTCTTATCAATTATTTAACACTCTTCGACGACGATAATTATTATCGGTGTTATCTAAATGGACTTCACGTGCCTATACCAGGGTTTCACCACACGTCCATAGATTCTTATTTCATCTTATTCTGCGTGAAGTAAACATTTATACCGTCATCTACTCGTCTACAGACTTTAAATTCATGTCATTGTTGTCAACACTGTTTGTTGTCAAATATTTATTAGAATTAATTTTTGTTATTTTTTGCACATAGACATAGTTTTTATTTTTTTTTTTTAATTAAATTTTCTCTTAATGAAAAATGTTGTTGCATATTTTAAATTTATTATTACAATAAAGTCCGTGATGAATTCAAGCCAAAGTTTATAAGTTTAATTTTTATTTATTTTTACTAATTTACAAATTACATAAAAAATTATACATTATAATATTATTACATAATGGTTTATACACATTTGTAACTAGTAAGCTAAGGTTGAGTTAGAATGTTTGTCACCTAAATTAGTATAATAATATAATAACTATTTATTAACTATTATTTATAATAATTAATATACTACCTACTAAAATACCTGCTAGTTTATGGTCAATACTTTTATTTGTTTAATTTACTATAATAGGTATTGTATGTTTTATACATTTTGTAATAATATTATTATTGCAGTCAGATGATTTTTTATGCAAACATATATGATTGTAGATTTCTTGATTATTATTTCTTCAAAAAAAAATTAACCTGACCAATTATTATAATTGAAAAAAACTATTAATGATAGTTATATCAAAATCCAAAGTTATTTTTTTCGAAATTACATTTTTGACCCATGTATCGGAAAACAATAAACAAGTAGCTATCATCTGTATCAATCAATTTCCAAATTACATACACTGTTTACAAACATTTATGGTCCTAAGACACTTCTTTAAGGTATTCCACAATTCATTTTTAATTAATATACTAGTACATAATCGTTTAATATAACCATTTTTGTTGTGTACTTAAGTATCTGGAAAACCATTTAAGCTTTTCATTAATTATACGAAAACTTAGGTAATATACTGTAAAGCACTTTATGGTCAACTGTATCAAATATTTTAATAAAATCTAGGAATATTGATTACCTACCAATTTATTATTATTATTATTTATATATTTTTTCCTACCTATTTAACATTTATAATATAACATATCGAGACACTATATAATGCATCTACAGTATGTACCTAAGTCTGGACTAAGCTCTAAACCCAAATTGATTTACTGAATAAGTTCATGTTTTCGAGTAAAGTTATTAGTCTAGAATTTCTAACTTTAACCTTAAAATATACTTATTACCATAATATAATCTATCTACTATTGTTTATTTATCAATTTCACTTGGTATTTATCTTGTTGAAAAATCTATTGTTTATTGTTTTTTATTTTTAATTTATTCATATTATATCTTTCGTTTTCTAAATAATTGACACTCTGCTTTAAGTGGATTAGGCCTTAACGGGGATACCACTATAAAAAAAAAACGCGCCACGTGTAATACCTCATGCTCTTAAAGTTTCATTATTTTAGCTAAGGTGGTGAGGAAATTTACACATATACCTAAGTAAAAATATATAATTTAATTCAATTTATTCATTTGAATTACAGTTTAATTTTTTAATTGTATAATGTTACCACACCTACATTGTATTTTTTCAGTATATATTATAGTATTATATTATCCGAATAAACATGCCATTAATTTTAGCCAAATGCACAATTTATTGAATTCCAAATAACTCAAAAATCGCACTTTAGTAGAACAAATATAATAAAATATAGATCCCATAATAATATTAAAATGTCAATATACTTTTTATAATGTATAAGTATGTATACGGTGTAAGTCATACACCGTATTGTGGTAGGTAGTCTAGATATAGTTATGTATAGAATACATAGTATGTATATTGTATATTATATACATTATATATGTATGTATACAGTATATGCATAGGCGTAGCGTGAACAAATTCTGTGGGGGAGGGGGGGCTATAATCCCAACGTGATATACTAAGTCGTAAAGAAATTTGTAAGAAACACCAGTACACGATCTTCCATCAGCATCACCCTCGCATAGCCCAATCCTTTCCATCTACCATGGCAACCTACCCTTCTTTCAGTTAAAAATTTCCTGAAAAATTAAACTCGTAGAATATAATTAATTTTCAAAAAAAATTGTTTTTTGAAAATTTTATTAAATGGCAATATTTTTCAAGAAATGAATAACTTTACCCAATGGATAATGCAAACTCGGGAAAGATATAATAAAAACGAGTAACGGATTAAATATAAAAATATATAAGTAGGTACCTAATACTTACAGCAATAACACAATATTATATTGTTAAATATACAACATGTTTATAATTTTTCTATTTGGAGAAGGAGAAGACAATAAATTCCCTGTTATTAAATCATGGAATTTTTAATTTTAAAATAAGAAATAGGGTTCAAGCAAACACACAAGTATTTAGTATACCCATCACAACCTTACTGTTTAGCCAAATACTAAATAGTAAATAGCTCACGCATTAGTATACACCTTAGTTCTGTTTTAGTAGTATATTAGTGATAACTGATACAGTAAGGCTGGGAATTAATGAGTTAAAAGTTATAACTAGGTTAAAAATTAACTACGTCAGACACTTTTTATTCAAATTAACTTTTAATTCTATAAGTTGCTTATTAAACTTAATTGTTAACTTCACGTTAATAATATGCAAAATGATCTAAATTTTATTAAATTTTGTCCCAAGAACAATGCAAATTTTCTTATTAGTATAGGCAATTGACTAGTGCATATGTAATGTACAAACAATTATATACAAACAAATAAATATCTTCTTTTCGTAATTTTCTTATTATTTAACCGATTATTATTTGTCTTAATATTCATATTTGTAATATGGAAATTGGAAAATTCATAGCTAAAATTTTGTGTATACGGGAAAATTTAATATCGAGTGCAGAGAGAAAATTTTTTTTAGTTTGTAATTATGTAGTATATACCTATATAGTCTTAGATCCCCCAATAATTCAACCCGATTTTCACCAATGCAACTATATATTATGGTATCCTCCCACTCAGGAATTCTGTCATTTTTTTTTATCATATCGATTGTTCTACGTTAGTACCTACTCGTTCTTGTCATATTTTCCGTCGTTTTTCTAAGTTGTTTAATTTCTCTTTTTATTACATCTGAAAGGCAGCAAATTCAATTTAAAACTTACATCCTGCACAATTTATAATATTTTTATTATTAAGAATTATTATTCTCACTTAAATTACGTGCATCATAAAGTTTCAATTTATCTATACAGTACTTATATATACACACTATTTTTAAATGATCTTTTTAAAAATGTGTACCTATATTATATTTTGATTCAAATGATTCAGAACTGAAGAGGACACCACACATCCGATGTTCAAGGGGTTTTGTATAGGCAATTTTTATGGCATTTAAAAAAAAAATGGAAAATAAAACAAATTAAAAATATTTAAATATAGTTTAAAATAGTCCTGTGTCCGAATCATTTTTTATTGTTGTGTAATCACGATGTTTATTAAAAAACATAATTACGGAATTCAAATGCCTTGTAACTTTAAAAGAATGTTAAAACAAAATTATATCACCCTTTGAAAGATGAAAACAGAGAAGTTAATCACAAATATTGTGATTGCACAACAATATAAAGTGGTAGGTAGGTATTGACACAAAATTATTCTTATATTACTTTTAAAATGATCTTGAATATTTTTAAATAGATCTCCCAGTATACGTCCACCTGTAAATATACATTATAGTACCTACATACATAAACACAATCGTAGTATTAGCACAAAACATAACATTGTGATGAGCTTCAAATGACTCGGAGGGAAAACATTTTAAACAATTTTTTTTATCTTTCAGGTTTAGAAAAAACGTATTTTTGAGTTGAATGGAGATTACGTTATTAAAAATAAAATTGATTTTGCTTGACAAATGTGTTTTTCTCTGTTAGGCCAGAAACATTCCAAATTGTACTCGTAAGACTCAGCTGGTATAATCAATTAAATTTCAATTATTGTTTTTAAAACAACAATATTTCCCGCGACGAACGATGCAGAGTGTGGCAAAATATTATGATAAAAATGTTACGAATTAGGTTGGTAACATCGCGCTTCGTAAAATACAATAATATTAATTTCATGTTCTATGGAGAAAAAATAATCGTCGTATTTTTTTTCCCCTCTAACGTAAAACAACCGGAACGAAGAAATTAAAACTAAAATGTTAGTTTTTTACTTTTAAAGAAATTTAACTATCTATCTACTGAACAATTTTTTAATCGGGTTTCCAGTAAAATCCAGAATTGCTCGGGAATATTGTAGTACTTTGGTCACCACTGTTTTATAACCGCCGTTTTTATCGGTTGGACAGGTGTTGTATTTGAAAAACCGAAATCTCGAGTTTTTCGTGCAATTAGTGGTCCGTCGGTCGGTGATACTTCGGTAGGATATCTCGGTTTCACTGCTCGTTGTTTTTGTGTGCGTTTCATTCCGATTGTTTTTATTGATTGTTATTTTTGTCTTTTTCAGGTAAGCAATCAATTAGTAGGTACGTTTTGCGATATATACTTATAGCTTAGGGACATGGACATTGCTTTGTTCATTGTCGTTATAACTGTTTCACACGAGTCTCTCGAGAATCTACTATATTACAGTAACAATTATGCGTCTTAGAGACTGGTGGAAGTGCGCATTTACGAGATCTATTTTGATTCAATCGAGACGATAGAAATTATTTTCTTTTCATATAGGCACACCTACCTACGTTACATAATATATTTATTCGTTCTTAGAAAAAATCATCAAAATGGACGCTTACGATAAATTGGAGAAAATCGGGGAAGGAACTTACGGCGTCGTGTACAAGTGTATGGAACGTTCGTCGAAAGAAATCGTCGCTGTGAAGAAAATTCGTATGGAAATGGAAGACGAAGGTATACCGGCTACAGCCATCCGAGAAATTAGTATTTTAAAGGAACTCAACCATCCGAATATTGTCAAGTAATTAAATGTTAACCATATTGCTTATCTACATTTAACCTGTACAATTAATATCTATATATTTTATTTGCCTATGTGATTAGTTTGCGTGAAATCCTTATGGACGATTCAAGGTTATACCTTGTATTTGAGTTTGTTCCAATGGATTTAAAGAAATTCATAGACACCAGACCAAAAAAACATTTGGATGTAGCTACCACTAAATCGTTCACTTATCAGGTACCTAATATCTACTTAATTTATACACTGTGTCTAGACGCCTGACCATAGTCGGATGTATATTACACATCCGACCACGAATATGTGATACACGCATGCACGCGGACTTTTGGTCGTTCGAGATATAATACGTAGCCAACCATCTTATCATTATATTGCCTACTTTACTTACATACATTACTTACTATAAAACCTTGCTGCACAAAAGACGCTTGGCATGCCATTTTAAAAGTAATAAATGCTAAGAAAAAAAATACATTATGGATATGCCCAGTACCTATGTAACCACAAAATTAGAGATGAGTGTTTTATGCAATTCTTGTTTAATTTGGTATGACCTACACTGTATTGGGTTAAATGTAAAGATTAAACAAAAAAAATTATTGGTATTGTATTGATTGTCATAAAATGGTTAAGAAAAATAATTTGTGTATTATTGCCTATTTGACTATTTTTGACTTGTATCATTGATTATCATGAAAAACTTGCATCAATAAATGTATATTACCACATATTTCTACCCGACCATTGATAATAATATAATAAGATCTCGACCGACCGTCTGAATTATTTCAACGCTCATGCGCTCATTGAATGACCTTGGTCAGGCGTCTAAACACAGCATAATTTATATCTTAATATCATGATAGGTACTTAAATATTACCTATATTGTTAATATTTGAAAACTGTTGATTTTTATTTTCCATAGTTGTTGATTGCTATATACTTTTGCCATGTGAGACGAATATTACACAGAGATCTGAAGCCACAAAATATCTTGATTGACATTAAGAAAAACATACTGAAAGTTGCTGATTTTGGCTTGGGTCGTACTTTTGGTTTACCAATTCGTGTTTATACACATGAGGTATTTACAATTAATTTTCTTTAGGCATCATTAGTTTTTATAATCTAAAAAGTTGCTTTTCGTTTCTTTTCTCTGTCAATTTTATTCTACACTAGTTATCACATTTGCTTTCAAATTAAATATATCCACCTTTAGTGCCCTATCTGATGTTCGAAGTAATCCCACCTCGTACTGACAGTACTTTTTTAACTTATAATTTATTATCTTATCTACTTATAATAAAAATTATAGTTTAAAAAAGTATCGGTAGGCTAAATTTTGTTGAAATTTAAAGTAGACCGTAGGGTTGTAACCACGGTTATCCACTAAGATTGAAGCTCGATGCTATATAGCCCGTACATTAATGTTGTTGAAGTGGGACAACTAATGAACTAAGAGCGCTAATAGTAGTTGAACTGATTTTAATATATAAAACATAGGACAAAACGTTATTTTTTCCTTATTGAAACGAAGTATTTGAATTTTTTAATAAAAATCAAACAAGGAATTTGTAGAGAATTTAATTTTAAACTGGGAACTTCAACGAAAAAATTATTATTAGTTTTCACAAATATTATTATCATGTAATAAGTTTGTGGTTATTATACAGAATGAATATTCTATGGTTATTTGAAATTTGAACTTTTACCTCTTAAAAAATATTAACCCTAGTTTTCTATGATCTATGAACTATGAGTAATAAATGATTAATTTTTCAACATTTTGCGAAAAGTGTTGTGTAGTTGGTTGTAAGTCGTGTTATGACAGTAAAAGTCCACACACACTGCAGCGGTGGTGGTATAACTGTATCCCATGTATTTCAATGGTGGTACACACACTGACGCGATATTTACCACCGCAGTAAATATGGCACGATAATATTTTCGAATACCGCAGCATGCACAATTTTACCGCGCCGCAGTATTTCATTATTTTTATTATTATTTCTCGCACACATTTGCAATTCACTTCAATTTTTATAAAAATGTATTATTTACTTAATAATATGTTATGTATATTATTATTTATTTTAATAATATGCATAATATTAGCATATATATTATAATATATATTTGTAAATAATTATAAACATATATAATAATATACGCAAGTATGTATATTTATTTAGGTGTCTAAATAATATTAAATATTAAATAATAATATTGTTTGGCTTTTATATATACTTGTATACTTAGTATCAACTATCTAGATATCGTCTACAATAAACTGTAAAGATTTCTATGAACTCTGAACACATACTTCAGTGAATTCAGGGAATCGAATGGTCAGCATTTATTTGATATTAAATCGATATAAATGATAATTTATCGAAAATAATGTTGGATTGAATTTACAAAATATAGTTTAGTATTAAGTTACAACTTTATGTGATTTTTGTGTCAGTTAACCATGGTTCTTTTCAAAAAAGAAAATATTGAAAAATTAATAATGGCTGTTAAAAATATACAATTTAATGTAGAAGTAGTTAGATAGGTATATAGGTACCTATATAAAATAAATATTATGTTAATTCTGGGAAATTATTGGTTAGTAAATAATTTTAAATTACATATAGGTAATGTATACGTAGGTATCTAATAACATATTATATGGCAGCACTCATAATTTTTACCGCCATCGCGCTGCAATATTTTAACTTTTTATATAATATTTTTAACTTAATATATTTGTATTTGTTTATTTATTATATATTTAGTATTTATAATAATGTGTGTAGTATAAACAATCTAGATATTATCTACAATACATTGTAAATTATACATTATTATAAAAAATACCTATATACCTATTATTATTATTATTATTATAACCATGGCGATTATCGACACCACGGCATTCATTATCATCACCGCCACTGTAGCAGTGTGCGCGTACCTTAGTAAAGAAAGAGTGCATCAATTTTGTGTACCTAAAAGTGAGTGGTGAGTTTTATCACAATTTTAAAATGTTTTAATGTTTAATTAAAGGTATAAAGTAAATCGAGCGAAGCGAGAAAAAATATTTTTGAGATAGGTGGGTGGTAATATTTATTTTGCCCCGATAAGATTTATATGTTCAAACTGTCTCTGAATATGTATATACAGTAGACGCCGCTTATAAGACTCATGGGTATAAGGTTCAGTCGCTTATTAGACTCAAAATCGTCTGGAACGGTCCGGAAGTATCCAAATACATTAAAAAAAAATCGGTTATAAGACTCAAATTTCGTAAAATAAATAGTAGAAAATAAACTTTTT